>JANGZZ010000313.1:0-27727 GCA_026225955.1 Clarireedia paspali | reverse complement strand
ATTAATATAAAGTATTTTATAATAAAGTTTTATAGTTAATATATTTTATTATATTCTAACTTTATTATTTATTAATTTTATATAATATATTTAACTTTTTACTAAAAACTATATTATTAGTTATTTGATATAAATATTCTCTTTATTTCTAATTTAATATTAAAGTTATATTTTTCTTAAATATTAAAATATAATCTAGTATTATTTAATTTAAAGTATAATATTATTAAAATCTTTTTTAAAGAACTTTTAGTAGATCTTTTTTAATTCAAATTATTTTTATTTAAAATATTTATTATTTATATATTTTAATATATAAACTTTATTTACTTTAAGTTTAGAGTTCTTAATATAATTATAATATTTAATTATTTAATTTAAATAAATCTAAACTTTGACTTTTTATATATTATTTCTTTTTTTAATAATCTATTCTTTATTTATTTATAATAAAGTATATATTATATCTTTTAATTATTAGATAAATATATTTATTTAATTCTTTTTTCTTTATAGTTTTTTAAAATATTAATTTATATTATCTTTATTTAATTAATATATTAAATAATAATTATTATAATATATTATTTATAATAATAATATATAATTATTATTTTAATTTTTAAATTATCTATTTATTATATTAATTTAATATTTAAATATATTTATTCTTTAATAACTATTTTTTTTATTAATATTTTAAATTATTTTTTTCTTTTTTAAATATTTCTTTTTAACTTTTAATTTTAAAACTTCTTTTAATAGTTTTTTATTTAATATTTTAGAAATCTATATTTAAAATATAATTTCTTTTTTTATTTATAATTTCTTTCTTTTTAAAAAAGATTATTTTTAAAATTTATAATATCTAATTTTATAAAGTTATTATAAATCTTTTCTTTAAAATATTATTATTTAATAAACTTTAATTTTTCTTTATTCTTTTAATAATATTAACTTTATTATTTAGATAATTTAAAATTAATTATTTATTGAAACTTATATTTATAATTATTAATTTAAATAATTTCTTTAATTAAATTATTTATATTTATAATTAAATCTCTTTTTAATAATTCTTTTTTAATAAATAATTTAAATTCTATTTTATAATAATTAATAAAAACTTTTATTTCTTATTTAGTTTAATTATTATATTTTTAGAATTTAATAATATAATTAATAGTAAATCTAATTTATTTTAATTTAAAGATTCTTCTTTTAATAATTTAAATAATATTAATATTTTTAAAAACTTTTTAAATTTCTATTTTAAATTCTTTGAAATTTCTAAAGATAATAAAAATAATTATTATTATTTATTTTAGATTTCTAGTTTTTTTAAAATAATTAATTAAAAAAGATTTAATTTATTTAATTATTTTATTTTTTAAATAAAAAGTTATTTAAAAACTTTTAATATCTTGGATTTCGAATTTATTAATATTAAATCTAAAATATATCTTTAATTATAAAAAGAAAATATCTAATTCTTTTCTATTATTATTATATTTATTAAGTAATATAATTTTCAAGGTTTTCTAGAATTTAAGTTTCTTTAACTTATTATTATTATTATTATTTTTTATATCTTTTATTTATATATTAATATTATTATTATAATCTTATATAAATATAATTATAATTATTATTAAAGTAAATAATTAAATTAAAGGTTTAATTATTATAATATTATTTATAACTATTTCGATTTAATATATAAAGTAATAATAATATTTAAAATATTATAAATATTTATTTTCTAAATTATATAAAAATAGTTAAAATCTTGATTATTATATAATAATAAAGTTATATAATAATATTATAAGATTTATTATTAATAATAGTTATATAAAGAATTAAAAGATATAATAATAGATATAAATAATAACTAATAAAGAATATCATTTAAATTAAATACAAAGTTCTATATACTATAAGAAAACTATCTATTTATATAGATCTTTATTCTTTATTATCTTAATTATTCTAGTTATTCTAATTAATTAGTTTAATTAGAATAGTTAAAATAATTATATTAATTACTATTTAAAATTCTATTAAAGATATTATTCTTATTTTAAATACTATTCTAATAATAAATATCTCTCTTCTTAAAATATTAATTATATTAAAGATATATTAATAACTATAAATACCTTTTTCTATCTTTATACTAAAAATAAAGATACTTTATCTTTTATTTATTATATAGTTTTAGTACTAAGGTTTATATCTACTAAATATAGATAATTATCTTTTAAATCTAAAGTTCTTAAATATCTCTATAATTTGAAGTTATAACAAGAATATAATTATTTAAATAATAAAAAAATAATTTATTTATTTTTCTAGTTAATTTATTAATTTTCAAATAATTAATTAATCTTATAAATTAAAATAATATTAAATTTATATTAATTATCTTAATAATAAAATAAATAAAAAGTAGTTTTTAAAATTATATATAAATTAATAATTCTTTTTAAATAATTAATTTAAAACTTTTAAAGAAATTTAAATTTTCTAATAATAATTAAAAGTTATATTAATTATAATAATTTAAATTAAATTATTATAATATTATATAAACTAATTATATATAAATTAAATTTAAAAATTAAATTATATATATATATTAGTATATATATAACTTAATTATTTATTTTATATAATAACTTCTTATATATAAATTTTTAAATTCTTATAATTCTTTTAATTCTTTAATTATTAATTCTAAAGTTATTTAATATTTTAAATTAATAGTTTCGTTATATTATTAATAATTTAATAATCCTTTTAATTATATTAATAGTTATTTAAATAATATTATTATAAATCCCTTTTTACTTTTAAATTCTTTTAATAATTCTTTAAATAATAAAAGTAGATTTATTTTAATTTATTAATAATTAATAATTCTTTTTTATTATATCTTTTTATTTATAAATATTATAATAATATAGAGAATATTATTTATATCTTTTAATAAAAACTAGTTAAATCTTTTTATTATAATTAAGTTTATAAGTTTATTATTTTATAATATTATAGAAAGTATTATAATTTTCAACTTTTAAATTAATATTTAAAATACTTTTAAAGTTAATTAATTATTATTTTTATTAATAGTAATAGAAGATAAATCTTTTTTAAATTTAAATTATTAAACTAAGTTTCTTTTTATTTAATTAATTTTTATTATTTAATATTACTTAGTACTTTCTATTTCTATATTTTAATTTAGTTAAAATATTAATATTAGTAATTAAAACTAATAATATTAAAGTAAAAATAAAGAGAAAATAATATAAAGAATTTAACTTTTTATTAGAAAAACTTTTTTAGAAGTATTATTAATTAATTTAATAATTAAATTAATAGTTTAAATAATTAAAATATAAATTTGATTTATATTATAAATAGAAGTATAAAATATAAAGTATAATATATTTACAAGTTAGTTTATATAATAATAATTATTATTTCTAATTACTAAATATAATTTACTTTTTTTTTAATTAAATTAAAATTATAATAATATAATTTAAAAATATATACTTTATAATAATATAAATTATAATTTATAATTTCTAAAATCTTTATAATCTTTATATAACTTATAATATTATAATTTAAATATTTTAATTATATTAATTTATATATTAACTAAAGTTTCTAATTTAATTATAAAACTTTTAAATAATAAAGAATTTTTAATTTAAATTTAGAAAAAGTTTTTTATTAATTAATTAAAATAGTATAAATATAGTTTTATTAATAATAATATTAAATATTAATATATATTTAATTAAATAAAAAATTTAGTTTATAAGTTTAATAAAAAACTATATTTTTAAAAGAATATAATATCTATATAAATAATTAATAAAGTTATTCTCTTTTTAATTAATCTAATTAAAGAATAATATATTTAAAAAGTATATTAATTATTAGTTTAAATAAATAATATTTTCTTTAAATCCTTTTATTAAAAGTTCGAAATATTAGTTAATATAATTAATATTAAAAATAAAATTTAAAAGTATTATATTCTTTAAAATATTTAACTTTATTTAGAAAATTATAATAAAAAAACTAAAAATACTTTTATTAATTAAAGAATATAATAATAAAAAAAGTTAAGAAATCTTTTATTATATTTATTTAAATTTATTTATTAATAATTAATTTTAAATTTATATTTTTTTTAATTATTTATTTAATATACTTTATAATCTTTAAAAGAATATAATTATTTGAAAATTAAATTTTTTTAAATTATAAATAATATTAATTATATTAGTTTATATATTTATTTTTTAATTAAATTTATTTCTAATTTATAATATATATTTATATTAATTTTAATCTTTATATAATTAATTATAAATATTAAAAAGATATAAACTAGTAAAACTATAAATTAAATAAATATTAAAGATAATAAACTAATATTAATTATTTAAATAATTAAATAACTACTTTAATAATTATATTAATAATATTATAATATATTAAAATAAAAGAAATTTTATTTTAATTATTAATTTAAAAAGTTAAATTAATCTTTATTATAATTACTTTATTAATTTTATAATTATCTAAGTTTTATAAAATATTTTTAAAAGATTAAATTTATATATTTAAAATAATAAAGATTATTTTTAAAAATAAATAATTAATATAACTTTTAATTATTATTAGAAAGTTTAAATCTTTTTAAAAGTTTTAAATAAATTATTTAAAAAAGATTATTAATTTATATATAATCTTTAAAATTATTTTTTATATATTTTATAATTAAGATAATTAATATAAATTAAATATTATCTTGATTTATAAAATTAATTAATTATTTAAAAATTAATAAACTAATTAAAAAAATAAATAAATTATTTTCTTATTATTTAAATAATTATATTTTATCTTTTATTTTTAATTAATTATTATAATCTTTTTATTTAAAATTAATATTAAATCTTTAATTTTTAATAAATATTAAAAATTCTTAATTATATTCTTTAAATTCAAGTTATATACTTTATTATTTTATTAATTTTATAATTATAAGTTTATTTTAAAAGAAAGTATAAAAAGTAAATTTTATTATAATTTATTATATAAAATATCAATTAAAAAGTTAAAAACTATTAAAAAATATTTTATTAAAAATTTAATTAAAGAATTTATTAAATTAAACTAAGTTTTATTTATTATTTTAATCTTTTTTATTAAAAAGCTAAATAAATTATTATACTTTTATATTAATTTTTATATATTTAAATATATTATATTAACTTTAATTATTTGAACTTTTAAAATCTTTTAATAATAAAATAAATTTATAAATATATTTAATATATATATATTTTAAGTATATAATTTATATAATTATTATATATATATAAGTTTTTAAAGTCTTTCAATTTTTTTAATTTTTTAATTATTAATTCTAAAAATAATATAATTTTATTCTTAATTAAATTCTTATAATATATTATTATAAATTTTTAATATTTATTTATTATTGTTTTTAAAAATTATATAAATATTAAAGTTATATATTTTTAATATTTAATAAATAATATAAATTATTAAATAAATAATAGAAAATATTGAATATTTAATAAAACTTTTTATTTATTTTATTTAAATACTAAGTTAATTATATATTATAATATATATTATTATATTTTTTAAGAAATATATAATAAATTTATATAATTCTATATATAAATATTAAATAGTTTTAATATATTATTATAAAAAAGGAACTTTATAAATATTTTTTAATTTATATAAGATAATTAAAAATTATAATTTTATTAATAAATATTATAAATCTATTTATTTATTAAAAAGATTTTAATATAAAAAATTATTTTTATAGTTAATATATAATAAAATATTTTAATTTAATAAATTATAATAATTAGATTTTAAATATTATATTTTAATATTATAAATAATTTATTATTTTCTATTTAATTTTTTTAATTTATAAAAATATTAAAGTTTTTATTAATAATAAAAAAAAACTTTTATTTTTCTTTTTAAATTATAATTAAATAATATTATTATTTTTAATTAAGTTATTTTAAATTTTTTAATAATTAAATATAAATTTAATATAATAAATAATATATTTAAAATATAATTAAAATATAATAAAATATATTATAAAGGTTTTTAAATAAAATTAAAAGCTTTTAAAAATAAAAATATATTTAATATAAATTAGTTTATTTATTTAAAGAATTAATAATATAATATTTTAAATAATTTTTTATTTTGAAAATATAATAATTTAATAATCTTAATATATTATATAATATCTAAATTAAAAAATAATAAAAATATAATATTTTTTAATTTAAGAATTATTTTATTAAAAGATATAATATAAAGAATATAAAGATAAAAAAATTAAAATATTTATATAAAGTTAAAATAATAAAGCGAGATAATTAAATAAATATTTTTTAAAAAATTTATAATTAAGAAAGTAAATATTTATAAAATATATAATAATTAGTTTGAAATTTAAATATACTTTATATTTATTTATTATTATTTAATAACTCTTTTATAATTCTTTATTAATTCTTATTATTATATATTTTAATAATATTTATTTAATTAATATAATATTTATTTAATTAATATAATATTTCTTTAATTAATATAATATTATAAAATAAATACAAATTTAATTTAACTCTAGATTTTATTTAAATATAATTAAAATAGAAATTTAAAATTTATTTAAAGATAATTCTATAGATTATATACTTTATATATATATTATAGAAACTTTAATATATATAATAAATAATAAATATACAATTTTAATTATTTGATTCACTAGTTTATTCTTAGTAATACTAATATATACTAGGTATTAGTATATCTTTATAACTTTATAGACAGTATTCCGGGCTCGCTCTCTTATCAGCCAGGCCTACCTACAGGCTTGAAACTCTAGAATCTCACTAGCACTAGTGCTTGTAGAAATACCTGTATAAAGGCATAGTACTGCTTCTTAATTATAGAGGCAAATTATAATGTTTATAGCAAATCGTGTTATACCAGATCGCAGGGCAGTCTGCAGGCCTTCGAGAGCATCTATAACCTCAGTATTATATAATTTTACAGGCTTGCTAAGAGGGACCTGGCCTTGTTCAATCGTTGGCTACCGCGGTATATATAATACATAGCTCCCATATTATTATTCTCGTTTATAGAGCTATCGGAGTATATAATAAGGTTTAGTATAAGCTGTTTTTCAGCTACTACTTGAATACTTAAGACCTATTAGTCCGTCCACAAGCTGCGATCTGCTTGAGGGCACTGTCGCGGTCTGCGTCTTCCCAAGGAGGGCGAAGAAAGGTAGGGGAGAGTGCTAGTTCTTGTCGGCGGTGTATTCACTTTACTCGGCTAGAGCCCCAGCGTCTGTATATTAGGTGCCTTTCGTCTGCTGCTGCAGCTTGTGCTATATATCTATTATATGCTCTTTCGAGCTAGGCAAGGGCTGGAGTATATCCGGTCTCTCTTATAAGTGTCGGGGTGAGGGTAGTTTTGTATACTAGTAGTACAGCTCTAGCAGCCCGGTTGATTGCAAGTTGTATTAGACGAAATATTGCAATTGAGATATGTTTTCTATACTAGGTTTCAGTACTATAGAAGAGAGTAGCAAAGACACAGCCTTGTACTACTTGCCTTAGAAGAGCTAATTTAGCTCCTTTTATTGTATAACAGAGGTGTTGTACATAGTCTGTAATCTGCTTCGCTTGTAGGTATACTATCTATATATAGGTCTTGAATGAGAGTTTCCTGTCGAAGAAAATACTTAGCCAACTGGTAGCTTTGTTTGGGAGGATCTCGAGGCTATCAGGAAGGTATAGTGATAGTTCAGTAGCCTAGTGCTTACAGTAGAAGTACTATAGTTCGGTTTTTACACTGTCAAAGAGTATACTACTCTCTTGTCCCTATATAAGGGTTATATCAAGATACTCCTGTAGTTTGGTATATACTACTTGTGTTGTAGCCCCAACAGCTAGTATTGCTCTATTGTTAGTGTACCCAAATCTTGCTTTTGTAAGTTGTAGAAACAGTTCAATATATAGTATGAAGAGAATAGGTGAGATTGGAGAGCCTTGCAGCAAGCCGCAGAGAATAGAGAAAGCCTTCGACTTGACCTTATCTAAACGGATATACGATGTCCGGTTGGCTAGGAAGGAGCGTACCTATTGTATAAGGTAGTTGGGCTAGCCCTGCTCTCGGAGCTTTTGGATAAGTCTGTTAGCTAGTATACTGTCAAAAGCACCCTTTATATATACTGTTAGTATACCTGTTACAAGGCCTTTTGCCTATGCCTCTTGTATATCTGAGGCAATTACTGTGGTAAGGTCTACTGCCGAACGCTTGCTGATTGCGCTATACTGGTCGTGTACTAGTATCTTAAGCTTGAGGGCCCAGAAGTTGATACGTCTAGCAAGAAGTCGCTCTAGGCCTTTGCCTAGGCATAAGAGTAATGCAATTAGCTGATAGGACTTAGGGAGGGAGCGGTCGTGCTTCCCTGCTTTAGGTAGGATCACTACTTCAATATGCTTAAAGGCTTAAGGATATACTCCTTCCTCTACAAGACGTTGGAAGAGAAGGGTCATACGTATACCTATTATTGGCTAGGCCAAGCGGATAGCCGCTGCTGGGATCTCGTCTGCTCCTGGTGAGGTGGATGCGACCTGGCATGTAGCTGAGAATACCTCCTTCGCTGTGATGTTTGACCAGGGGATTGTTCTGCTGGGTACTGCAGGTATATTAGCAGGGATGTCTTCTGCTTCAAGATGACACGAGAGTAGAGCCTCTTGAAGCACTCGTGCTTTCTCTTGTGGAGTTGCGGCTAGCCCTCCTTCCCTTTGCAGCGGAGGTGATTAGAGCACTGTCTCTTTCTTATACTATTTCACGATCTTGTAGATATCAGTCACCTTAGCTGCATTCTCTACTACCTGTTGCCAATATGTTTGCTTTGCTTGACGTACGCAGCGTCGAAGGGCTTTGCATTCTTCTTCTGCTGGGCCTGTACCGCGTAAGGCTCTGTACCTCTGGTATACGGCCTGGCATAAGCCATTCCACCATGGGGCACCGCCTGCGGCTTCGCGAGATCGTTTACATACAACTTCTATTTATGATACTCAAAAATCATTCAGTGCTTATTATCATGAGTTGTGACTGTGCACTGCGACAGTGACTTTTTTTGTTCATTGTTCACTTGCTTGACTGTCACTCTTTCGAAGTGATCTCCTTGTGGCTCAGGCAATTATTCGATCTGAGACTGTCGTGAATTCCCTATCAATTGTGGTGGCCGAGCTGCATCTCCCAAAATTATGGAGATCATATGTAAGATTCTGCTCCACGAGTTACCTTGAATCTTGCGCATTTGGGATGCTCTCGCTTCCTGTCATGAGTACGCTACGCAGACCTGAGTTGCCGAGCCCAAATCTGAAGTTGGCAGTCAGGGATCTGATTCGCAAATGCATGTCAGAAACCCGAATAACCTTTTTCCGAAGGATTCCATGTTCTTGTTTATTTTTGCTCGGTTGGATGAACTAAATTCTCATTTATTGCTGAAATAATGCATACGAGCACGTGGGTTCTACCTGGACAGTGGCCCCTGTTAAAAATACGGGTTAAGTAACATGTGGTAGGTAAGCCAGCCCTGAATTTTGCCAGGGGTTTGGTCAGCCAGTATGCAAGGGGAAAGAGACGTGCATTATCATTCATTCTATTACTGTGATAGTGTCAGACCACACAGTCATAAGTTTAAGGTAAATCAATCACGTTAGTTGGGGGCTGATGAGAAAGGACCCCTATGATTGCAGCAAGATCAATCGTGAGTGCTTAAGTGAATATTAAGGCATAAGGTGTTATGTCAGTCGTGATTGTTCTCAATACAAATCCTGCAATTATCAAACTTCACTTGGGTTAAGAAATCTCGAATCTTGGCACAGACATGGCACCCTCACTGATCGAACAAAGCTATTCCACCATTACTCTTCCATCGGTGAAGCAATTCGTTCCAAACACCAGTGAAGTTGCTCTGAATACTCAAGATACCGATTCATATCTTGATGAGAAGCATTCCTACGAAAGATCAACTGACAGTTTCACTATTGACGGTATGTACCACTAGCCTAGAAGCGTCCTATTTAGAGCTCGATGCTAAGCAAGTACCAGATACATCAAGCTATTACAGCCAGTCCAGTGTTGGGGATATAGACTTGCAAGTAGATGTTCCCCGACTATGGCACGATATTCATTACACGGCCAAATGGGGAGCAATCGAAGGGACGAATGGCATGGGGAGACTAGCACTATCTGATGCCGACAAATATTCCAGAGATTGGTTTGTGAATGAAGCAAAAATTTTGGGATGTAAAGTCAAGATTGACAAAATGGGAAACACATTTGCAATACTCCCTGGAGAGAACATGAGCTTGGCTCCAATCGCGATGGGAAGCCATCTTGACACTCAACCTGCTGGTAAGTTCCAATCCTAATCTAATGCATTTAACTGAAAATCTTTCATGGGCAACGATGCTGATTCAGGATGAAAAGGTGGTAGATTCGATGGTATCTTAGGAGTACTTGCTGGTCTAGAAGTTCTTCGAACTATTAAAGAGTCAGGACGCAAACCATATACGCCAATTGCAGCGATAGTCTGGACGAATGAGTAAGAGTCTCCCAAGTTGTTATTTTACATTGTTTGAGCTCTCATAAAATATGTCCCTAACATTTATGCTGCAGAGAAGGAGCCAGATTCAACCCTGGATGTACTGGTTCAGCTGTCTGGTCTGGCCGAAAACCTTTGTCAGACGCATACAGGCAGCGAGATGACACTGGTGTTACTTTAGAATCCGAGCTACATAGGATTAACTATGCAGGAGGTTATCATGCAGACCACCGGATAAATCCACTGAGCGCACATCTGGAGCTTCACATTGAGCAAGGTTGCCACCTGGAAAATACTGGGAAGGGTGTCGGCGTAGTTACCGGTGTTCAAGGCAACAGATGGTTTAAAGTGCAAGTTAATGGAGTAAGAGCACATGCTGGTTCGACTCCTATGCACAAAAGAGCCGATGCTGTTGTGGCCACAGCACAAATTATCACATCACTTCGTGAAGAAGCTACAAGATGCAACGGATTTGCTACGGTCGGGGTTGTCAATATTGCCAAGGCATCATCCAATACAATCTCCGGAGATGTCAATTTCACAATTGACATCAGACACTCCACTACAGAAGGACTCGATGCAATGGAACAACGGATCAGAGACGAGATGAAGTCGCTTACCACTGAAAATCCCAAGTTGAATTTCTCCATGTCACTCGTGTGGGAGAGTCCAGCCGTCAAATTTGATGAAACCCTTCTCTCGTGCATTCGCATTGCAGCGTCGCATAACCTGGGACCTAATGGGTTTGATGACATGCACTCATTAGCCGGTCATGACAGCGCACTGACAGCGACTGTTATTCCGACTGCTATGATATTTGTGCCTAGCAAGGATGGCATCAGCCATTCACCTGAGGAGTTTACAAGCGAGAAACAATGGTAAGTGGCCACCGACGTGATTTTTGAGAATGAGTAGCTGATCAATGTTTCTTTCTAGCGGAATTGGGGCCCAGGTCCTCCTCGACTCGGTATGCCGGTATGATGACATCATTAGGAAGCACATTACTGGGGTATAAGAAGTTATGTAACGTTATTTGGGGTTCTATTATTTGTAGGTTATTTATATAGTGTAAGCAAGTTGTTATCTATTTAATTTATACGCTTCTTCTTAATTAAATAATCTAGAATCAACATAGAAAATAGTATATAATAATAAAACAGTGGTTAATATTAAAGTTATATTATATATATAGAAAAAATAATATGTTTTTATCTATATAAATATAATAAAACTAAATAATATAATAAATATAGAAAAATATTAAATTAAAAGTTAAATTATTAATCTTTTAAAATATTTTATTATTATTTTATTATAATTACTAATTAATTTTATCACTTTTATACTAATAAAATATTATTTTATTTTATTAATTTGAATTTTATAAAAAATAAATAATTTAATTATATAGATATTTAAAAAGATATAATTTAAAGTTTATTTAAAATTTAAATAAAAATTTACTTTATTTATTCATTTATATTCTTTTCAATCTATATTAAACCTTTCAATTCAATCCTTCAAACGAGCTGTTCATCCTAGCCTATCAAGCTAGCAAGTCAGCCAGCTACACACGGAAGATTTGATCCGGAACATTAGGCGAAAACTCAATGGCGGGGTAGGATCGTTACGTTGTTCTTGTGCTCGTATACAATTTTCATGCAATTTGGGGATTACTGATGCCACACTCGAAAATGAGAATTCATCCCCCACTTTTGAAATTTAGCCGACATACGAGAGCGAATGCAACGTCTTCAAGGACCCAACCTGAAATTTTGTGGGAACTCCAATATTAGATGTGATTTTCGTTGGCTAAAATCAGCTGTTCGTGTCACGTGATTTTGTCCATGTTAAATCAATCTAGATGGCTCTCTATTGCATTGGATCGTTTCGCGAGAGAGATGTGATCGACAGGAAATCGCGGTTTTGTTGAAACGATTAGATAGATTGATTGTATGCCATGACTGTACATACGAGAGCCACAGTGTTGCGCCACAACATCGAACGATCAGCTTGAATCCACTGTAATCTTATTCTATGAATTGACTCTTTGTTTACAACAACAATAAACTTAAAGTAGTAAGCGTTCTGATTACTGTACATTACTATGGATTACTGTAAGCGAAATAAAAGTATTGTGTAATCAGTATTGACTAGGTCAATGGAGTCTCAGTCAGCTAACCAGCTCCACGGAAAGGGCGTCAATATGTGGTAAAATTTAGTGGAGCTAGTTGACATTTGATTTCTATTCTACTAGGCTTCTAGAATGTTTCTGGCATGTAACTAAGCCGCATGTAGGAAAGCGGACGAGGCCACGTTATTGGAAGCCTTACCTTACACTAACTCAACCATCTGAGGCCGAATATGACGCAGGAATATCAGATTAGAGTTTCGAGTCAGCAAAGATAACTGATTTTAGAGATTTGATAAGCCTCTAAATCTTACTTCAGCGTAACACTAGGTCTGGCTTGCCAAATGCTATGTGAACACAGTAGATGTGTGCATCAGAGATCTGTATAACTCAACGTACTGCTCAGTGATACGCGTAGAATTATCGCAGTACCTGTATTTTTTGCACGTTATCGCCAAAATGACAGCTACAGAGGAAGAAAAAGCGCGAGCGCACACTTTGGTGATCGAACTGTTGGCGTATGTAGTCTCATTCATTGAACTGAATTGGACATTGGGGAATCAATGCTAACCTTGACTGGATTCACCGCAGCCATCAGTTTGCGTACCCTGTACAGTGGTAAGTTATTTTCCTTCGTGAAGCGTGGTCGACTAAAAGCGAGCTTCTTCGCAGGCACAGAATGGTAACTGACTGATATGCAAGGATTGATACTCAGGATACACTACTTCGTGAGAAGGATGTGCGGAAGATCATCGAGATAGGGCCTTCAAATATACTCACAGGGCTGGCCAAGCAGTCCATTGATACCAAGTATAGAGAACGTGACGTTGCATTATCGATCAAGAGACAACTTCTCAATTCCAAGAACCATAGCAATGAGATATACCACATTGATGAAACACCTACGGAGGACCCTGTAGCATCGGTGCAGCCCATTAAGGCGGTAGAAGTTGTCCCCACGGAGCTAAAGGCCGTCGAACCACAGGTAGTTCTTCACGATATAGCAAAAGCGTCTTCTAGTGCCGGCATCATCAAGATCGCGGATGCTCCCGTGAAAGCCGAGGATATTCTAGTGACGATTCTTGCGCAAAAGCTGAAGAAATCTCCCCGAGATATCTCATTAGACACTACAATTAAGAGCCTTGTAGCAGGTAAGAGAACCCAATCTAATTGTGCTACCAATGAATGTACATTGACTTTCCGAACTAGGCCGCTCAACCTTGGAAAATGAGATTGTTGGGGACCTAATCAAGGAATTTGGCAATGTTCCAGAAAAGCCAGAAGTAATACCAGTAAAAGAGCTAGCTTTGGCGCTTTCAGAGGCAACGGCCACAACAAAGCTAGGAAAACACACTTCCGCAATACTACAACGGATAGTATCAACGCAATTGCCAGGCGACTACAGTCAGAGCAAAATCAGGAAGTACCTCCAGGATACTTGGACTTTGGAGCAAGGTCGGCAGGAGTCTATCTTCCTCTCCATTATCAATGAACCACCCACTCACCGGCTAGAGAACCCGAGAGATGTCAACATATATCTTGATAAACTCGTCAAGGAGTATGCCCAAATCAATGGGTTACCACTCGAGGTGCAAGTGGCGGGACTGCAGCAGAAGGTGGTGATCGAAGCGGATACGGAGGCCATAAAAAGTATTATGCAGAACCAAGAGAACCTAGCAAGACAGAATTTTCAAGCGTATGCAGACTTTTTAAAGGTTGACATTCAGTCTTTTGCTAACACTCAAGCATCAATGAAGGCCATCACTGAACTCCAGACTCAGTTAGATGCATGGCTAGCGGAGCATGGGGAAATTTATGCGGCTGGTATTATGCCAGTTTTCGATACAAAGAAAGCGCGGTCATACTTTTCGTACTGGAACTGGGCTCTGCAGGAACTCGATACGCTTTTCCACGAGTACTTAACTGGAGGCCTTGCACTGGACCTGTCTATGCTGCGAGAAAGAATATTTCGAATTACCAATGGATCTAGTCCAATACTTGTTACAAGGATCTCTCATATACTCAGAACCTGTCATCAAGATGATGCTGCGAAGTTCTTCGAATTCGTCTTGGATAATGCAAAATCGGCCTTGGCAACAGCGCCACTTTACAGGAATTTTCAAGCGTCAACTTCTCCCAGGACCTTCATTGATCAAATGGGGACAATAAAATATTCTGAGCCTCTAAGAGATGAGATGGATTCTCCCACAGGATTCGAAAAAATAAAGCGGCGGCTAGATGGTAAAACATGGGTTTCTGATTTAGAGATAACCGAACTATATCGTAAAGGCCGGGCAAAAGTGGACAATTCAGGGCTTTCATTTCAGAACCAGACTGTTCTCTTGACCGGAGCTGGAAGGAATTCAATAGGTATGGAGATATTGGAGGGATTACTCATGGGCGGCGCAAAGGTTATCGTCACCACAAATAGCTTCTCTCCCGAGATGGCACAAGAGTATCAGAAGATATACGCGAACTCCGGTGGAAAGTCTTCTATGCTTGTTGTGGTCCCTTTCAACCAGGGGAGTCAGCAGGATGTAGAATCACTCGTCGAGTATATCTATGATGAAAAGAACGGCCTTGGCTGGGATCTCGATTCCGTAATTCCGTTCGCAGCCATCGGAACAGAGGGACGAGAGATTGATAAAATTGATTCAAAAAGTGAATTGGCACATCGTATCATGCTGATCAATGTGATTCGGTTGATAGGAGCCATCAAGACAGTGAAGGAGAGTAAGGGCATGCGGGGGAATCCAACGCATGTGATCCTACCTCTCTCCCCAAACCATGGTACTTTCGGGGGCGATGGACTGTATGCTGAGTCAAAAATAGCATTGGAAAGTCTATTCAATAAATGGCACTCGGAAACTTGGAGTGAATATATCTCCATTTGCGGGGCCTCTATTGGTTGGGTTCGAGGCACTGGTTTGATGAAGCAAAATGACATCGTGGCAGAGGGTATCGAGAGACTTGGAGCTAAGACCTATTCTCGCCGAGAGATGGCCGGTAGTATCTTGAGTCTACTCAACAGACCCTTCGTGGAAAAGTGCGAGGTAGAGCCGCTATTTGCAGATCTTAACGGTGGCCTTGATGCCATACCGAATCTTCAGGATGCATTGTCTCAAGTACGGCATGATATTAAGAATGAAAGTGCTCTGAAAGCTGTATTGGCAGAGGAGCAAGTAGCAGAGGATGTCTTCGTGAAGGGAAATCAACCGGCTAAAGCAACTTTCAGAACACTGAACAGAAGGGCCAACATCAAAATTGGCTTTCCGCGGCTGCCAAACTACGCCGCGGATGTCCAGCCGCTAAAAGCCAGCTTAGAAGGAATGATGGATCTTCAGCGGGCTGTGGTCATAGTGGGCTTCGCCGAACTAGGACCCTGCGGTAACTCGCGGACTCGTTGGGAGATGGAAGTCGGTGACGATTTGTCTCTTGAAGCCTGTATCGAGATGTCGTGGATAATGGGACTGATCACCTTTAATCCTGGAACAAAGCAAGAACCTCCTGGCTGGCATGATGCAAAAACAAAAGACAAGGTTGAGGAGTCTGATATCAAACGGCGGTATGAGTCTCACATCAGGGAGCATTCCGGAATCCGCTTCATTGAGCCCACGTTCAGCGATGATTACAATCCACATAAGAAACGGATTATGCAAGAGATTATCATCCAGCAGGACTTAGCTCCGTTTGAGACATCCAAAGACAACGCTTTAAATTTCCAGCGAGAGCATGGGGAGAAGGCACAAATCTCTCCTATTCCTGACTCCGAAAACTATATGGTTGTCCTCAAAAAGAACGCATCTGTCTCAGTTCCCAAAGCTGTGAGGTTCTCGAATGATGTTGCAGGTCAAATACCCCAGGGCTGGAATCCACGGACGTATGGTATATCTGAAGAGGTGATAAACCAAGTGGACCCCTCAACATTGTTTGTTCTTGTAACAACAATCGAGACACTTTATTCGGCAGGTATTACTGATCCTTACGAGATTTATCAGTATATCCATCTCTCAGAACTGGGCAACTGCATTGGCACAGGATTGGGCGGCATATCCTCTCTACAAAAGATGTACCGTAATAGATTTCATGAGCATCAAGTGCAAAGCGATATTTTGCAAGAGACCTTCCTCAACTCAACAGGAGCATGGGTGAACATGCTTTTGCTTTCGTCCGCGGGTCCTCTTAAATCCCCAGTTGGAGCATGCGCCACAGCGATCGAGTCCCTCGATACAGCTTATGACATGATTGCGTGCGGCAAGGCTAAGATGTGTTTCGTAGGTGGTGCCGATGATTTTGGCGAGGAAACATCGTTTGAATTCGCAAATATGAAAGCAACAAGCAATGCAGATACAGAACGTTCCATAGGTCGAAGCCCAAAAGAGATGTCAAGACCTGCTGCGAGTTCAAGAAAAGGTTTCGTTGAATCTCAGGGCTCGGGCATTCAACTCGTGTGTAGTGCAAAACTTGCGTTGGACATGGGGCTTCCTGTTTATGGGGTCGTTGTTTATGCAAATATGTCCAGTGACAAAGCAGGTCGTTCTTTTCCAGCTCCAGGAAAGGGAGTGATAACCAACGCCCGAGAAGCACCATCGAAATATCCCCCTCGTCTGCTAGATGCAAGATACCGTCGAAGGCAAATTGACATTCGCAGGAAGCAAATAGCTGAGTTCAGAGAAACAGAAATGGAGTTACTCGAGAGTACAATCTTAGATCGCAAATATCAGGACCCTTCCTTCGATGTTGAGGAATATCGCGAACATATGATCAGACACATCGATATGGAAGCTCGAGCTCAAGAGGAAGATATGCTTAACAGTTTTGGAAATAATTTCTGGAGGAACAATCCTGAAATATCACCGATAAAAGGAGCCCTAGCATCTTGGGGTTTAAGCATCGACGATATTCACGTGGCCTCATTTCATGGGACATCAACAGTCGCAAATGAGATCAATGAATGCGCCATTATTCAAGCTCAGATGGAACATTTGGGCAGGTCCAAGGGGAACAATATCCTAGGAGTATTCCAAAAGAATTCGACAGGACACCCCAAAGGTGCAGCTGGGGCATGGATGCTCAATGGATGCCTCCAAATGATGGATACTGGCCTTGTCCCTGGCAATCGCAATCTAGACAATTTGGATGACAAGTTTCAAGAGTTCGATCTTATCGCTTTCCGGAACAAAACAATCCGAACACGTTCCATTAATGCCTTCACCCTCACATCTTTTGGTTTTGGTCAGAAGGGCGGTCAGGTAATTGGAATTCATCCTAAGTACCTGTTTGCGAGTGTTTCGGCGTCGCAATACAACGCATATGTCGCGAAACTGCGCCAAAGGCAGAGAAACGCGACGTCTGCATTCAATGAGGCTATGATCAGCAACAATATGTTCGTCGAAAAGGAGAAGCCTCCGTATGAAGTA
Organism: Clarireedia paspali; assembly: GCA_026225955.1. Lineage (NCBI taxonomy): Eukaryota > Fungi > Ascomycota > Leotiomycetes > Helotiales > Rutstroemiaceae > Clarireedia > Clarireedia paspali. The sequence goes on along the minus strand of JANGZZ010000313.1, from coordinate 9,438 downwards.
GAGCAAGAAATCTCTGCATTCTTAGACCCTAATCAGCGCTTTTAAAAATTGGATGCTGGGTAATATTGAAATTTCGTTTGAGCGTGGTGTAGATGTACCGGATTTGGAAGTACTGGAAAAGAAGTGGGAGTGCTTAGATTCATTAGGTAGAAGCAAGTTTTTTTAAGAATATTTATTTAAGCAATAGAAGAAATAAGAAAGATCTAATATATAAAATTTTTATTATAATAATAGGGATTAATAGGGAATTATAAAAGAGTCTTCAAAGTAATAATAATTAAATATAAAGTATAATTAATATATAAACTTATTATTATATATTTTAATTTTTATTAATTCTTTTTTTCATTCTTTTTATTATTATATTTTAAATATATTAAAAAATTACTTTTTTATTTACTAAATTCTATTATTAATATATATTAATTATTTTATTATATATTTATATTTAAAATTATTATATTTATTTTAGAAATTTAATTCTTTATAATAAAATATTAAATTTACTTTTATTTTTATTAATTTTGATAAATATTGAAAAATATATTATAATAAATTATTATAATTTTAAAAAGAATAAATATAATATTAATAATTTATTTATAATAATACTTTTTTATTATAATTTATAATTTATAAATTAGAAGTATTTAAAGATTCTAAGTATTTAGAATAATTAAATATTTATTATATAATAAAAAGTTATTTTTAAATATTAAATACTTATTATTATAAATAATTTATATTTTTAAACTTTATAACTTTTCAAATTATAATTAGTTTTAAAAAAATAGTTAATTAAAAATATAAATATATTTAATAAAATAAAAATAAGAATTTTTATTTTAAAAATAGTTTAATTTCTTATTTATTTTTTTATAATTAAGTAGTTTAATTAATTATTATATAAAAAATATTAAACTCTCTTTTATTTTTAATATTTATTTTATAAAATAAATTTATTAGTTTTTTAAATTAAAATATTTATAAAAAGGTTCTTTTTATTTAAATAATATATAATTAAAAAGTTATAATTTATAAAAAATTCTATTTATCTAGTTTAATATATATTTAATAATTTAATAATTATAAAATATTTTAAAACTTTATAATTAATATAAATTTTTATTTAATATAAAATTATTATAAACTTTATATATTAATTACTAAATAATTTTATTATAATTAATATTTCTTTATTATATATTTTATAATTTAATTTAATAAATTATATTATTTTTAAATAAAATATAATATATAGTTATTTATTATTATATTATTTAATATATTTATTTTAAATATATAAAAAAGTAAAAAATTATAATATTAAAAAAATAAAGTATTAATATATATATATTTAAAAGTATTTAATATAAATTAATCTTTATTAAAATAAAAAGAGATATTAATTTTTATTAAATTAATAAAAGGTTTAATTATAATATTGAAATTATAAATAAAATATTAATAAAAATTATAAAATTTAAAAAATAATTATATAAAAGATTTTCTTAAATTATTAATAATTATTATATATAAAGAATATTTAAAATATATACTCTTTATTTTCTTTTAAATTAATTATTTAAATTAATATTAATATTAATAAAGTAAATAATTTAAAATCTTATAAATAAGTTAATAGTTTTATAATATTTAAAATTTAAATTTAAATTTAATATTAAGTTAATAAATTTGATTAAATATTTGATAATTTTATAATTAGTTTTAAGAAGATAATTAATAAAGAAAGTTAAAAATAAAAGAGAATTAAAAATATTAAATATAATAATATTAATTAATAATTTATTAAAGATCTTAAAATTAATTTAACTATTATATAAAAACTATTATAATTTATTTTACTTCTTTTATTTATTTTATAATAATAATTTATTAATTTTATAAATTAATATATTTATAAAAAAGTTATTCTTTTTTAAATAATATATAATTAAAAAGTTATAATTTATAAAAAGTTTAATTTATTAAATTTATTATATATTTAAAGATTTAGTAATTATAAAGTATTTTAATATTTTATAATTTATATAAATATAAATTTAATATAAAGTTAATATAAATTTAGTTTATTAATTATTAAATAATTTAATAATTATAAATATTTCTTTATTATATACTTTATAATTCAACTTAGTTAATTATATTATTTTTAAAAAGAATATTATAAAGAGTTAGTTTTTATTATATTTTTATAAAAGTATATTTATTATAATATTATCTAATATATCTATTTTTAATATATAAAGAAATAAATAATTATAATATTAAAAAAGTAATATATTTATTAATATATATTTAAATATATTGAAAATTAGTTAATAACTTTTATTAAAATAAAATAAAATATTAGTTTTAATTAGATTAATAAATAACTTAGTTATAATATTAAAATTATAAATAAAATATTTATAAAAATTATAAAATCTAAGAAATAATTATATACTTTTTATTATTAAAAGATAAACTTATTATTATATTATAATAACTTTCTTAAAATCTATTTTTATATTATTAATCGAGATAATAAATTCTAAATATTTAATATAAATAATATTAAATTTATATTTCTTAAAATTAATTTATAATTTAATATCTTAAAGATATTATAAAACTAGTTTAATATAAGTTTTATATTTAAATATATTTTTAAAGTAAATTAAAATATTATTAAGATATATAATATAAAAAATATTTAAATAATTAAAAAGAATATTATTTATATAATATTAATATATTATAAAGTTATTAGTTAGTTTGAAAAGTATAATTTTATATTTATAAGAATTATAATATATATAAAATATAATATACTTTTTTAAAATTAAATCTATTTTAATATAATAAAATATTTATTTAATTTTTAACTTAATAAAGATTTTTATATAAAAGATATAAATAAAAGTTTTATTAATAAGTAATAATAAATAATAATCTTTATAAGTAAATATATTAAATATTTAAAAATCAATATAAAAATATAATAATCTATTTAATTTTTTAATAAAGAAGATTAAAATAATAAATAAAATTTAATTTCATTTAATAAATCTTTTTACTAAGTTTTTAATAAAATATTCTTTAATAATCTTTAACTTTTTAATTAATATCTTTTATAATAAATTATAATAAAGTTTTCTTTTTATATTTTCTTTTAAAGTAATCTTATAATTATAAAATTAATAAAATAATAAAGTATTTAATTTAGATTTAAAGAATATAATTAAGAATTCTTAATATTTATAAAAAATTAAAAGTTTAATATTAATTTTAAATAAAGAGATTATAATAATTAATTAAAATTAAAAGATGAAATATAATTATTTAAATAATAAAAAAGTAATTTATTTATTTTCTTAATTAATTTATTATTCTTTAAATAATTAATTAATCTTATAAATTAAAATAATATTTAATTTATATTAATTATCTTAATAATAAAATATATAGAAAATAATTTTAGAAATTATATATAAATTAATAATCTTCTTTAAATAACTTATTTAAAACTTTTAAAGAGATTTAGATTTTCGAATTATAATTAAAAGTTATATTAACTATTTACTTTTAAAAGTAGTTTTTATTATTTTAAATATATAAATTTAATTCTTTAAAAATATCTTATAAAGTTTAAATAATTATAAAATTAATAATATAATTATAATAAAAATTAGTTCAACTTTTTAATTTAGTAAATAAAGTAAAATTTCTTTTATTATAATATATTATAATATTACTAATATAATTATTAGAATAACTATTTAATTATCTTAATAATTAATACTAATTTATTATCTCTAATATTTATTTAATTTATAATTTTATTAATTTTTATCCTTTTAATATTCTTAATTAATTATATAAAGATTAAAGTTAATATAAATATATATTCTAAATTAAAAGTATATTTAACTAGAAAATAAATTTATAAGTTAATATAACTAATATTATTTATAATTTAAAAATATTTGATTTTTAAAAAGTTATATTCTTTTAAAGATTATAAAATATATTAAATAAATAATTATAAAAAAAATATAAATTTAAAATTAACTATTAATAAATAGATTTAAATAAATATATTAAGAGATTTTTTAATTTCTTTTATTATTATATCTTTTAACTAATAAAAGTATTTTTAATCTTTTTATTATAACTTTCTAAATAAAATTAAATATTTTAAAAAATATAATATTAATAAAAATAAAGCTATTTATTTTAGAATTAATAAAAACTTTAATTTAAAATAAATATCAATTTCTTAATAATATATAAAAGAATATTATATATTTTTCATTTAATAATTTAATTAAATTTAAATATCTTATATTTTATATTTTATTTAATAAAAAGTTTTTAGTTAAATATAATCTTTTACTTAATTATTAATTATATAAATAATAGTAATAATCTTAACTTTATATTTATCTTTTTATTTTTATTTACTTATAATATCAAGATATTCTTTCTTTTAATTAAAAGAGTTAATATTAATAATATTAATATAATAAGAAAAAATATTATAAAAATAATTAAAAATACTTTTAAAAGAAGAATTATCTTTTAATTTATTTTAAAAAATAAATATAATATTTTTTAATATAAAGTAAGAAAGTATTTTATTAATAATAGAATAAATTAATATTAGTAAAATAAAGTAATTAAAATTAATTTTATAACTTAATAAAAAGTAACTAATCTAATTAATAATAATTTCTTTATTAAATTTAATTAAAATATTAATAGAATAATATATAGAAAGTAATATTATAATAATATAAATAAATTAAAAAGATATTGATAATTTATTAATATTATTTTATATTTTTATAAAATTCAAATATTAAATTAATTCTTATAAAGTTATAATTTAATATTAAATATTTTTAATATAATTCTAATAATATCTAATAAACTTAAAAAAGAAATTCTTATAAATTATCTTTTTTAAAATTAAATTAATAAATATTAAAATATAGAATTAATAATAAAACTTTTTAAATAAAGATAATAATTTTGAAATAATTATAAATAATATATAATATTTATTATTAATAAAAGTAAATTTAGAATTATTATAGAAAAGTAAATATAATTTCTTAATTAATTATTTTATAAATAAAGAGAGTTTTTATAAGAATAATCTTTTAAAATAATTAAAAGTAATATTCTTTATTTAATTATTTATATATTTATAAGTTTAATATTTATTGAAATAAATATATATAATTAGTTTATTAAAAACTATATATTTTTAAAAAGATAAAAAAATATTAAAACTATTATTAAGTTTATTAATAAAGTTAATAATTTAGAAGAGTTAATTTATATTAATATTAAATAAAAAGAGATTATAAATTAAATATATATAAAGAAATAAATTATAAACTTTACTAATTATTTAAAAATAAATATATAAAGTTATTAAATTATATTCAAAGTTATATTATTTAAATATCTTCTTTTTAAATAACTTAATTATATTATAAAGTAATTATTTATTAAAAACTTTTAATTTAATAATAAATTCTAATTATTTAATAAAAAGAATTAATTAATCTTTTATAAATTATATTTATTAAAGAAATATTAAAAAGAGAATAATAATAATATTAAAAATAATATTAAAAGAGATATAAATAAAGATTAGTTTAACAATTTACTTTTATTATAATTTTAATTATTTTTATTAAACTTTATTTTATATTTATAATTCTAAAATTAATATAATTAATATAATTAATTTATTATTTATTAAAAATAAAGTAAAATCTTAATTTTAAAATTAAAAAAATAAAAGATTAATTATTTTATTCTTTCTTTTATTTCTCTTTTTTATATTAATATTAGAATTTATAAAAATATTATTAATATATTAAACTTCTAAATTATTATTAAAATTTTCTAAGTTTTTAATATAAATATATTCTAGAGAGAAAATTATATTAAATAGAAATATTTTATTACTTTATTTAAATATTTTATATTTAATATTTTAAAAAGAAGATATATTATTAAATAAAATTAGTTAATAAAAGTAAAAGTAATAAAAATATATAAAATAAATAAAAAGATAAATAAAGTTTATAAATAAAAAGTAAAAAAGTAAATAAAAATAAATATAATAATAATAATAATATTTATATTATTATATAATAAAATAAATCTTCTTTTAATAATTTTAGTAATTTTCTAAATAAAAAGGATTAGAAATAAAATATTATTTAAAAGATTACTAATTAATTAAAGAAATTAAAAGTAAGTTATTAATAATATAATAATATATTATAAGAATTTAATAAAGAATAAAATTATATTATTTTTTATTAAAGGTACTAATAGTTAGATAAAATTATAATAAAAATAAAAGTAATTAAATAAGAATTAATTATCTTCTTTTTAATTAAAAATCTTTTTTTCTTTTATAAAGATTTTTAATTGAAAAGGAATAATATTAATTATATTGATTAATAATAAAGAATATTATTTTTAGTTAATACTTTTTAATTAATTTAGTTTTTAATTAGTTTTTTTAATTATCTAGTTAATAAAGTATTATTAATATAGTTATAATAATTAATTAGAATATTACTAAATTTTATATAAAATAATAATTATATTATTGAACTAATTATATTAGTTAATTAGTATTAATATAATTATTAGGTTAAATAATACTTTTTATAATATACTCTTTAGATTATAACTTTAAATTATATTAAAAAAAGAAAAGAGATTAATAAATAAAATAATTTCTAATATCTTATTTTAAAGATTATATATTTAATAAATTACTTTTACTTTTAATTGATTTTCAAAAAACTTTATTTTAATAAATATAATTTAAATTATTTATATTTATTAAATAATCTTTTTAGTTAATAATATTATAATTAAAAGATTAAATATTTATTAGAAATATATTTATAAATATTTAATTAATTTAATAAATAACTATTAATTAGAATTATTAGTTTTAAATAATTGTTTTTATTATTATTACTTTAGTTGAAACTAGTTTTAATAAATTATTATTATAATAATAAGGTTTAAAGTAAACTTTTAATATATTTATAATAGAAATATTTCTTTTATTTATATAATATATATATACTATATATAATATAATATTATTATTATTTTCTATTTATTTTTCTTCTAGTTTTTATATTTATAATTATAATTATTATATTTTTTATATAAAATTGTTTTAATATAAATAAAAGAAATAAAAGTAAAGATAATTATATATTAAATAATATATTAAATCGTTATATTAATATATATTCTATTAAATATACTCTTTATAATCGAGTAATATAAAGTTAATTCTTTATATATTCTCGATTATTTAAAGATATATATTATAAGAATAATATAAATAAGTTTAATTCTTTTTATCTTTTAATTTTATATTTTCTAATTATAAAGTAATTTTACTTTTAGTTGAATTTAATAAAAGTATTCAAGATTTTATTTTTTAATTTTTATAAATAAGTTTAATTTTTATTTTATCTTTTTAATTTTTTTACCTTTTAATTATTAATCTTTTTTATAATTAGATTTAGTTAAACTCTTCTTACTTTCAATTATTATAATTAGCTTTTACTTCTAATTATATTAACTATATTCTTATTAATATATTAAAAAGATCTATTAGATTATCTTTTTCTTTTAATTATATAGAAATCGATTTAATTGATTTTATACTTTAAATAATTAATAAAGAGTTTATACTTTTATAATCTTATAGATTTTATTATAATTATCTTTTCTTTATTTTAAATATAATTATTTTAAATATTAAGTAAATATTTACTTTTTCTTTAAAATAATAATATATAAAAGTTCTATTTTATCTTTAGAAATTAAAAGATTTTAAGATATTAAATTTATCTTTTAAAGCTTTATTGAATATATAATATATACTTAGTTTAAATATATTTTTTATAAATAATTATCTTATTATCTTTTTAAAATATCTTAATTAAAAGTTTTATTTATATATAAATTAGTTTATTATATACTTTTTATATTTAATAATAAGTTAAATTAAATAATATATAGATATTTATATTTAGTAATATACTTTTATTTCTTTTATTAATTAGATTATTTATAAAGTTATTTACAAAGAGTTTTATCTAGTTAATTTATTTGAAAGTCAAATAATATTATTACTAATTACTCTTTAATTAAATTATAATAATTATTATTTTAAATTTAATATAAATAATCTATTTAATTATAATATTTCTAAGTTGTTTAAAACTTTTTAAAGTTTTTATAAAGATTTTTATTTTAGTTTTAATCTAATTAATTTTATAAATAACTTTAAAAATATACTTTTAAATAATCTTATTAAAGTCTTTTATAATAAATATAGAATTAAAATTCTTTATATTAAATAATAGAATTAATCTAATTTAAATAAGTATAAAAAAAATATTTTATTCTTTATAAAGTTTATATTTAGAATACTCTTTATAATAATAAATAAAGTATTTATTATAATTATAAATATTTTAGAAAGTCTAAAAAATATTAAATTTATAAAATAAAGAAGTATTAATTTATTTTAAAAAAGCTTTTACTTTTTATTTAAACTTTATTAATTAAATTTAAAAAAAGGATATTAAAGAAAATAATATTTTATATTTTATTATAATAAATTTATTAACTTTATTTCTAGAAATTCTTAAAAATTAAAATATATTTTTAATATTAAATAAAGGCTTTTAAAATTAATTTTGATAATAATTCTTTAGATAATAAAGTTAAAAAGAAAAATATAAAGATAGAAAAGAATAATAATAAAAGTAATAAGTTTGAAAATAATAATATTTTTATATTATCTAAAACTTCTATTACTTTTTTTAAAAGTCTTTATTATATTAAAAACTTTAATATATCTTTTATTTTTTAAGATTCTTTTTATAATAATATACTTTTTATACTTTATATTAAAATAAAGAGTATATTTTAATTAATATAAATTATTATCTTTAATAATATTTATAAATAAAGTTTTACTTTATATTTTTATTTTAGTTTTATAAATAAATTAAATTTATTTTATTATTCTTTTTAAATATACTTTTTTATTATTTTTTATATTTAAAATACTTTTATTTTTATAAATACTTTAATAACTTTATTTAATTAAAATCTTTTTAATAAATAAACTTTATTTACTTTATAAAGATTTTATTATAATATTAATTATTTTATTTACCTTTTAAATTCTTCGAATATATTTAAATTATTAATTATTTCAAATCTATATAAAATATAAATTAAGTTAATTATAAAGTTAATAGTAAATAGATTCTTTATAAAGAAAATAAAGATATTAATAATAATTAAATTAAAGTAATAATTAGATTTTAAAGAGATAATTTAAAATAAGTTCTTTTA
>JANGZZ010000312.1:0-27746 GCA_026225955.1 Clarireedia paspali | reverse complement strand
AATCTTAAATATTTAGTATAAATAATATTAAATTTATATTTTTTAAAATTAATTTATAATCTAATATTTTAAAGATATTATAAAACTAGTTTAATATAAACTTTATATTTAAATATATCTTCAAAGTAAATTAAAATATTATCAAAGTATATAATATAAAAAATATTTAAATAATTAAAGAAAATATTATTTATATAATATTAGTATATAATAAAGCTATTAGTTAGTTTAAAAAATATAACTTTATATTTATAAACTTTATAATATATATAGAATATTATATATTTTTTTAAAATTAAATCTATTTTAATATAAGAAATATAAATAAGAATTTTATTAATAAATAATAATAGATAATAATTCTTATAAGTAAATATATTAAATATCTAGAAATTAATATAAAAGTATAATAATCTATTTAACTTTTTAATAAAAAGAATTAAAATAATAAATAAAGTTTAATTTAATTTAATAAATCTTTTTATTAGATTTTTAATAAAGTATTCTTTAATAATCTTAAGCTTTTTAATTGATATTTTATATAGTAAATTATAATAAAACTTACTTTTTATACTTTTCTTTAAAATAATCTTATAATTATAACGATCTATATATATTAAACTTACTATATTAATAATTTTTATATATATTATATTAACCTTATTATTTGATTCTAAGGTAATTATCTTTAGTAGTAAAGTAAACTTTTAAATATATTTAGTATATATATACTTTAAATATATAATTTATATAATTATTATATATATATAAGTTTTTAAAGCTTTTTAACTTTTTTAACTTTTTAATTATTAATTTTAAAAATAATATAATTTTATTCTTTATTAAATTCTTATAATATATTATTATATTATTAATAATTTATTATTAATCTTTTTAATTAATTAATAATTATCTAAATAATATTTTATTTCTAATTTTTTTTATTTAAGAAATTATTAAAGTTATTAAAAGAAGATTTATTCTATTAAATAATAATATAAATATTATTATTATTATTATTATTATTATTATTACTTTTATTTCTACCCTTTTACCTTTTATTTATAAATCTTATTTACTTTTCTACTTTTCTTATATATCTTTTATATTCTTACTTCTATTAATCGAATTTATTTAATAATATATCTTCTTCTTAAGATATTAAATATAAAGTGTTTAAAAAGAGTACTAAGATATTATAATAAAATTAGAAATCTATATTTATTATAATTCTCTTTATAAAATATATTTACTTTAACAAGCTTAAGAATATTAATAATAATTTAGAAGTTTAATATACTAATAATATTACTATAAGTTCTAATATTAATATAGAAAAGAGAAATAAAGGAAAAGATAAAATAATAAATCTTTTATTCTTTTAATCTTAAAACTAAAGCTCTACTTTATTCTTAATAAATAATAAGTTAATTATATTAACTAAATTAATCTTGAAATTATAAATATAAAATAAAGTTTAATAAGAATAATCAAAGTTATAATAAACTTAAATTATTAAACTAATCTCTATTTATATCTCTTTTAATACTTCTTCTAATATTATTATTACTTTCTTTTTAATATTCTTTTAATAGATATAATCTATAAAAGATTAGTTAATTCTCTTTATTAAATAACTAGAATCTACTATTAAGCTAAAAGTTCTTAATAAATAATTATCTTATAAAACAATTAAATTACTTATAAATAAAATACTTAAATAATCTAGTTCTAAATATAATTCGATAACTTTATATATTTATTTCTAAAAGACTAGTAATATATATAATTTACTTATTTATATATATTTAACTTATAACTTCTCTTTATTTAATATTAATTTAATTTAATTTCTCTAAATTACTAATTTTATTAATAAATTTAATAATAATTCTAATATTCCTTTATCTCTTTAAAAATATATAGTTCTTAATAGACTAATTATATATACTTACTTTAATAAATATTAAGTTTATAAGTATATAAATAATTAAATTAAGAATACTACTTTTAATTATTTTAAAAGATTATTCTTATAAAAGTTATTTTTATTTATAAAACAATTAGTTAATAAATTATATTTACTTTTTTATAATAATTCTAAGTTTATTTTTATTAAAAATAAATATTATATATTATTTATAACTACTTCGAGATTATTATCTTTATTTAAAAAGTTCTATTAATAACTCTTTATTTTAATATCTATTAGTTAAGTTAGTAAAAAGATAATTTATAAAAATCTTTTTTATAAATTTACTAAGTATTATCGAAATCAAATTAAGAATATCTAGTATTAAACTATTATATTATAAAAACTAATCTAATATTTAAACTTCTTAGAATAATAAAATAATATTAAGAAATTATTAATATCTCTTTAACTTATTTATATTATTATAATATCTACTTCTATATATTATTCTATTAATACTCTAATTAAGTCTAATAAAGAAATTATCACTAATTAAACTAACTACCTTCTATTAAATTATAAAACTAATTCTAATTATTTTACTTTATTAATATTAATTAATTTTATTATTAATAAAATATCTTTTTACTTTATACTAAAGAATATTATATTTACTTTTCAAAGTAGATTAAAAGATAATTCTCTTTTTAAAAGTATTTTTAATTATTTTTATAATATTACTTCTTATTATATTAATATTATCGATATTAACTCTTTTAATTAAAAAGAGAAATATCTTAATACTATAAATAAATAAAAGTAAGAAGATAAATATAAAGAAGAGATTATTATTATTATTTATATAATTAATAATTAAATAAAAGATTATATTTAATTAAAAACTCTTTATTAAATAAAATAAAAGATATAAAATATTTAGATTTAATTAAGTTATTAAATAGAAAGTATATAATATTTCTTTATATATTAATAAGAAATTAATATTTATTCTAAATCAAAACTTTTATTAACTCTAAAATAAATAACTTCGTTTTTATTAATATTATATTTCTTAAAACATTTAATCTAATTTAAAAGATTATAATAAAAAGATTAAAAACACTTTTATTAATTAAAAGATATAATAATAAGAAAAGCTAAGAAATCTTTTATTATATTTATTTAAATCTATTTATTAATAGTTGATTTCAGATTTATACTCTCTTTTTAATTATTTACTTTATATACTCTATAATCTTTAGAAAGATATAATTATCTAAAAATCAGATTCTTTTAGATTATAAATAATATAAACTATATTAGTTTATAAGTTTATCTTCTAATTAAATATATTCTTAACTTATATTATATATTTATATTAACTTTAATTCTTATATAATCAATTATAAATATTAATAAGATATAAATTAATAAGATTATAAGTTAGATAAATACTAGAGATAATAAATTAATATTAATTATTTAGATAATTAAATAGTTATCTTAATAATTATAATAATAATATTATAATATATTAATATAAAAGAAATTTTATATTATTTAATAATTTAAAAAGTAGAACTAATTTTTATTATAATTACTTTATTAATTTTATAATTATTTAAGTTTTATAAAATATTTCTAAAAAATCAAGTTTATATATTTAAAATAATAAAGATTATTTTTAAAAGTAAATAGTTAATATAACTTTTAGTTATTATTAGAAAGTTTAAATCTTTTTAAAAGCTTTAAATAAATTATTTAAAGAAGATTATTAATTTATATATAATTTTTAAAACTACTTTCTATATACTTTATAATCGAAATAATTAATATAAATTAAATATTATTTTGATTTATAAGATTAATTAACTATTTAAAAATTAATAAACTAACTAAGAAAATAAATAAATTATTTTCTTATTATTTAAATAATTATATTCTATCTTTTAATTCTAATTAATTATTATAACTTTTCTATTCAAGATTAATATTAAACTTTTAATTTTTAATAAATATTAAGAATTCTTAATTATATTCTTTAAATCTAAATTAAATACTTTATTATTTTATTAACTTTATAATTATAAAATTACTTTGAAAGAAGATATAAAAAATAAACTTTATTATAATCTATTATATAAAATATTAATTAAAGAACTTAAAACTATTAAAGAATATCTTATTAAGAATTTAGTAAAAAGATTTATTAAATTTAATTAAATTTTATTTATTATTCTAATCTTTTTTATTAAAAAACTAAATAGATTATTATACTTTTATATTGATTTTCAAATATTTAATATATTTATTTACAAGGATTACTATTTACTATTATTTATTAATAAAACTTTTATTTATATCTTTTATATAAAAATCTTTATTAAACTAGATATTAGATAAATATTCTATTATATTAGAATAGACTTAGTTTTAAAAGAATATATAATATTTTATATATATTATAAAGTTTATAAATATAAAGTTATACTTTTTAAATTAACTAAAAACTTTATAATATACTAATATTATATAAATAATATTCTTTTTAACTATTTAGATATTTTTTATATTATATATCTTGATAATATCTTAATTTATTTTAAAGATATACTTGAATATAAAGTTTATATTAAATTAGTTTTATAGTATCTTTAAAATACTAAACTATAAATTGATCTTAAGAAATATAAATTTAATATTATTTATACTAAGTATTTAAGATTTATTATCTTGATTAATAATATAAAAGTAGACTTTGAGAAAGTTATTATAATATAATAATAGGTTTATCTTTTGATAATAAAAAGTATATAGTTATTTCTTAGATTTTATAATTTTTATAAATATTTTATTTATAATTTTAATATTATAACTAAACTATTTATTAACTTAATTAAAATTAATATTCTATTTTATTTTAATGAAAATTATTAGTTAGCTTTCGATATACTTAAATATATATTAATAAATATACTACTTCTTTAGTATTATAATTACTTATTCTTTTATATATTAGAAATAGATATATTAGATAATATTATAATAAATATACTTTTATAGAAATATAATAATAATTAGCTCTTTATAATATTCTTTTTAAAAATAATATAATTAATCAAACTAAATTATAAAGTATATAATAAAGAAATACTTATAATTATTAAATTATTTAGTAACTAGTAAGCTAAATTTATATTAACTCTATATTAGATCTATATTTATATAAATTATAAGATATTAGAATACTTTATAATTACTAAGTTCTTAAATATATAATAAGTTTAATAGATTAAACTTCTTATAGATTATAACTTCTTAATTATATACTATTTAAAAAAAGATAATCTTTTTATAAATATATTAATTTATAAAGTCAATAAACTATTATTATAAAATAAATAAAAAAAGTAAAATAGACTATAATAACTTTTATATAATAATTAGATTAATCTAAAGATCTTTAATAAATTATTAATTAATATTATTATATTTAATACTTTTAATTCTTTATTATTTTTAACTTTTTTTATTAATTATCTTTTTAAAACTAATTATAATTTAAAGAGTTTATAAAGTTTAAAAGTTTAAATTATTTATAATAATCTTTATTTAACTTTTAAAGATAATCTTTTTATATATAATAATTATCTTATTATTTCTAATATTTAAAATCTCTATATACTATTTATTTATAAAGTATATAATTCTATATTAATTATATACTTTGATATTAAGAAAACTACTTTTTTATTTACTAAATTATATTATTAATATAGATTAGCTACTTTAATATATATATATATTTATAACTATTATATTTATTATAAAAACTTAGTTTCTTATAACAAGACTTTAAAATTATTTTATCTTTTATTAATCTCTATATATATATAAGAATATATTATAATAGATTATTATAGTTTTAATAAAGATAAATATAAATTTAATAATATTCTAATTATTATTAACTATTTTAATAAATAAATAATTATTATTTTATATTATAAAACGATTGATATCTAAAAATAAACTTAATTATACTTTTAATATATCTATTAATATTATAGTCTACTTATAATAATATTTTCTAATTATAACTTATAATTTATATTTACTTTCTAGAAAAAGTTTAATAGTATTTTAGAAACTTAGATTAAACTTTTAACTATTAACTACTTATAAATAAATAGTTAAATTAAAATTTATAATTAATAATTATAAAAGAGATTCTAACTTTTTATTAATTATTATTAAAACAATTAGTTTAAATTCTTACTAATAATAAATTATATTTAGTTGACTTTACTTTATATATTCTTAGTTAATATAAGTTTATTCAAAGTACTATATAATTAAGAATTATAATATATATAGATTTAAAAGGAAACTAATATATTATAATTTATAAATAACTTTAATATTACTAATATATATATATATATTTAAAGGAATTTAAAAGTATTAGAATATATTTATTAAATAATCAAGAAAGTTTAAAAGTATATAGTTTAAATTATAAATATATTATATTATCTTATTAATTTCGATATTAATAACTATATTTAGTTAAATATAAAATATCTATTTATCTAATAATCTTTTAAAAAGCTTGATTTTCTAATAAATAGATATTTCAAAATTCTTATAAAAATTAATTACTTTTTTAAGTTTAAATTACTTAAAATAATAAAAATATACTTTATATTCTTTACTAATAAATTAAAGAAAGTCTTAAATAATCTACTTTCTAGATAAATAAATAACCTTTTATTATTTATTAATATTATTAATAAGAAGAAATAGAAAATAAAAAAGATTCTTATTTATTATAAATAATATCGATCTTTAGAATATTATATATAATAACTTAATTATAATATTAATTTGATATAATATAAATTGTTTAATTTCAAGATAATATTATATTTATTTAATATATTCTATTTAGAAAATCTCTCTTTATTTAATCTTCTAATACTTTTTCTAAAGTAGTTATAACTATATTAAATAGAAGAAAATAATTATAAGTATCTTAAAAACAATTATCTTATAATTTTAATATAAAGATAATAATTCTTTAGATAATTAGATATACAACTATAAATAAATATATAATAGTTTCAATTTATCTATTATATTTATTTAATTTTATTATATTTAACTAATATTCTTATATTTATTAATTATTCTTATTAACTATAATTAGTAAATATAAGATATTTAAAAACAAGCTTTTTTAAAAGAAAAGGTAATATAACAATCTATATATATTAAATTTATTATATTAATAATCTTTATATATATTATACTAATCTTATCACTTGATTTTAAAGTAATTATCTTTAGTAGTAAAGTAGATCTTTAAATATACTTAGTATATATATATTTTAAATATATAATCTATATAACTATTATATATATATAAGCTTTTAAGACCTTTTAACCTTTTTAACTTTTTAGTTATTAATTTTAAAAATAGTATAATTTTATTCTTTATTAAATTCCTATAATATATTATTATAATAATTATAAAGTCTATAAAGTAATAAAGTATTTAACTTAGATTTAAAGAATATAATTAAGAATTTCTAATATTTATTAAAGATTAGAAACTTAATATTAATTTTAAATAGAAAGATTATAATAGTTAATTAGAATTAAAAAATAGAATATAATTATTTAAATAATAAAAGAATAATTTACTTATTTTTTTATTCAATTTATTAATTTTCAAATAATTAGTTAATCTTATAAATTAAAATAATACTTAGTTTATATTATTTATTTTAATTATAAAGTATATAAAAAATAACTTTAAAGATTATATATAAATTAATAATCTTCTTTAAATAATTTATTTAAAACTTTTAAAAAGACTTAGACTTTCTAATAATAATTAAGAATTATATTAACTATTTACTTTTAAAAGTAATTTTTATTATTTTAAATATATAAGTTTAATCTTTTAGAAATATTTTATAAAACTTAAATAATTATAAAATCAATAAAGTAGATATAATAAAGATTAATTCAACTTTTTAAATTAGTAAATAAAGTAAAATTTCTTTTATTTTAATATATTATAATATTATTAATATAATTATTAAAATAACTATCTAATTATCTAATTAATTAATATTTATAATTGATTATATAAGAATTAAAATTAATATAAATATATAATATAAATCAAGAGTATATTTAATTAAAAAATAAATTTATAAATTAATATAGTTTATATTATTTATAATTAAAGAAAATCTAGTTTTCAAATAATTATATTCTTTTAAAAATTATAAAGTATATAAAGTAAATAATTAAAAAGAGAGTATAAATTTAAAGTTGATTATTAATAAATAGATTTAAATAAATATAATAAAAGATTTTTTAACTTTTTTTATTATTATATCCTTTAATTAGTAAAAGTATTTTTAATCTTTTTATTATAACTTTCTAAATTAAGTTAAATATTTTAAAAAATATAATATTAATAAAAGTGAAACTATTTATTTTAAAATTAATAAAAGCTTTAATTTAAAATAAATATTAATTTCTTATTAATATATAAAGAAATATTATATACTTTTTATTTAATAATTTAATTAAATCTAAATATTTTATATCTTTTATTCTATTTAATAAAGAGTTTTTTACTAAGTATAATCTTTTATTTAATTATTAATTATATAAATAATAGTAATAACCTTTTCTTTATATTTATTTTCTTACTTTTATTTATTTATAATATTAATATATTCCTCTTTTTAATTAAAAAAGTTAATTATTACAAACTAAATTATATAAATATTTAAAAACTTTAAATTTAAAAAATAGAACTTATAATTATAACTATTAAATAAATATTAGTATTAATAATATTCTCTTAATAGAAATCTATTAATAGAATTCTATTAAATAATATTATTAAATACTTTTAATAGAACTTTAAATAAGAAGAAGAATATTTAATAAAATAAAATTAAATAAATAAATTATCTAAGTTAGTTATAAAAAAGATTAATAAAATAGTTTATTAATAAAATTATATAAAAGTAATTTAAAAAGATTAGTTATTTTAATTATTAAGTAGTTTAAATAAATTATTAATTTAAATTATTAAAAAGAATAAAGGTTTTATATAATAAAATAGATTTCTTAAATAAATAAAAACTTTATATTTAAATAGTATAATTATTTGAATTCTTATTCTTATTACTTTATAATAATTCTAGTTTTATTTAAAATATTTTATAATAACTCTTTAATTAACCGAAAATTAATTAATAATTAAAATACTAGTATTTATATATTAAAGCTAATTTATATACTATTATATTTTAAATACTTTATTATTTAGAAGTTATTAAATTATAAAAGATCTAACAATATAATAAATTAATTTAATAACTCTATTATATCTAATAAAGATAATAATATTAATATAATCGATATAAATTAAAAAGTTATTATTATTAAAACTTTTAAAGTAACTTTATTTAATAAGTATTAAAAAAACTAATAAGAATTTAATACTTTCTTATTATAATTAGAAATATACTTTAAATTTAATAAAGAAAAGTTTATTATTAAAGAATCTAAAAGTATTTAAATTATATTATATTTCAAAGAAAAAGTTATTAAATAAATTTAGTTATATCTTTATAATTACTTTAAAAGTAAAAAGAAGAATTAAATAAAACTAATAAAAATAATCTTTAATATCTTTTAAAAATTTAAAATCGAAATCTATAAAATCTTTAAAAACTTTTATAAAATAGATTAAATAAAAGAAAAGTTATTTGAGATTAAATAAATAAGATTAGTTATTAAATATATTACTAAATTTAAATAATATATTAGAACTATTAAATAAAATCAAACTACTATTATAAATTATTATTAAAAAGAGTTTAAACTAGAAATCTATTTAGAATTTAAAAGAGAAAAAGAAAACTTAAATTTTAATAAGTTTATCTAAAATTTAATTAATTATAATAATTATTTCTATAAGTTCAAGTAAGGATAATAAGTAAATAAAAAATATAATTAAGATTATAATAAAGATTATTATTATAAAAATAAAGGAAAATAAAGAATTAATTTAAAAGATAATCTAATAAAAATAGATATTATTAAGAGAAAGAATTAATAATTTTTTTAAAAGAAAAAAGATTATTATTATAATAATAAATTATATTATTTCTATAATAAAAGAGGTTATATCTTTAAAAATTATTATAATAAAATCTTATCTAAAAAAGAGAGTAAAAAGAAATTAAATTAATAAGAAATTATTATATTTAAAGTTAGAATATTAACTTATAAAACTAAATAAGAATTTAAAAAAATAAAAATCTTAATTTAAATCGATTATAAATAAATTAAAGTTTAAAAGTAATAACTTGAGAATTAAATTTAAAAAAGTAAAGTTATTAAATAAACTAATAAAAAAAAAGAAGCTCTTTTAATTATTATTAGAAAATAAAAATAAAAGAAAGTTAAAGAATTATTAAAAGTTTAAAAAGAATAGAATATTATTTAATAGAAAGAGATTTTAAATAAAAAGTAAATTAATAAATAAGATTATTATAATATTATATATTATATATATTTATAATATAAATCTTATTATTAGACTATATATTAGAATAACTATTATATAACTTATTATAATAGAAAATTATATAAATATTTTCTTTAGAAATAATAATTTATAAAATATAGATCTTTAAAATTAAAAGTTATATTAAATACTAATTACTTTATAGTTAAAATAATATTAGAAGAACAAGATATTAAAATTATAATAGATTTTAAAATATAAAAAATTTTTATAAATAATTATTATATTAAGAAAAATAATATCAAGATTATTAAAAAGATTATATTTTACTTTTTAAGTCTTTTAAAAAAAAAAGATATAAGAATTAATAGATAAGTTAAATAATAGATTTAATTAATTTAGATAATAATATTTAGTAGATATATAAAAGAAATTATATTTAATATACTTAATATTAGAAGATATATTATAATTATAAATATATTTTAATTTAAATATTATAATTTTAAGATAAATTAGAAAAACTAATTAATAAAGTTTTTTAGATATAAATATTATAAATAAAATTTAGAATAATTAAAAGATTAAAAAGAAATTAATATTATCTTTTTAAAAGAGTATAAATATTTTAATAAATAAAAAGATTCTTTATAAAATTATAATATTATTATAAATAACGAAATACTTATATAATATAAAGAATTTATTAAGTTATTTAAAAACTTTTAAAATTTAAAAACTCTTTCTAAATATAAATTATAAAACTATGAAATTAATTTCAAAGAAAAATTTATACTATTAATAAAGAAGTTAAAATTATATAATTTAAAAATCTTAAAGATATTTAAAGAATATTAAGAAAAGATAATAAAAAAAGATTAGATATAAAAATTCAAATTATTCTATTCTTTAAATATATTATTAATTAAAAAGAAGAATAATTTAGATAATCGATTTTATATAAATTATTATTTAATTAATAGTAGAATAATCTATAATATATATCTATTATCAAATATTTAATATTTATAAAATAGATTAAATAAAATAAAGATTTATATTAAATTAAACTAATAAAATATTTTTAATCTTATTAAAATTAAAGAAGAATATAAATAAAAGATAGTATTTATTTTATTATTAAGATTATAGAAATATATAGTTATATTATTTAAATTAATAAATATATTAATTATATATTAATAATAAAATAATAATATTCTAAAAGAATATAAAAGCTTTATTATATATTATTTAAATAATATCCTAGTATTTTTAAAAAACAAATCTAAATATAAAGAATATATAAAAAAAGTCTTATAAATATTATTAAAAGTTAACTTAAGATTTAAATTGTTTAAATATAAATTTAGAATTATAAGAATTACTTTTTTAAAGTATATAATCGAACTAGAATAAATAAATATTAATTTAAGAAAAATTAAGAAAATCTTAAATTAGAAATTATTAAAGAATATTAAAGATATTTAATTTAAATTAGAATTTATTAACTTTTATAAATAATTTATTAAAGGTTATTCAAATATTATTCAATTATTTACAAAGTTAATATATAAGAATATATTATTTATATAAATTAAAGAAATAAAAAAAACTTTTTAAATAATTAAAAATAGATTTACTAAAAAACTAATTTTAAAGAATTTCTAAGAAGATTATAAAAATATTATAGAAATAAATACTTTAAATATTTATATTAATATTATATATTTTTAAAGAAGAGATAATAAAAAGTTATATTTAATAGTTTACTTTTTAAAAAAGATATTATTAATAGAATAAAATTATAATATTTATAAAAAAGAACTTATAATTATTATAAAAACTTTAAAATATTAGAAGATTTATTTTTAGAATTTATTATTCTTTATTACTATTTATATAAACTATTAGAATTTAAAGACTTTTATTATTATTAAGATTTTAAATAATTAAAAATTAATTTATTAAATAAAAGAATTAATAAATTATAATCTAGTAATTAAATATATTAAAAGAGTTAATAATATTAAAATAGATATTTTAAATAGAAAGTTTAGTTATAAAGATAATAAATAATATAAATAAGTTATTTTATTTAAAACTTTAAATAATAAGAATCTAGTTTTAAATATCTAAAAAGTAATAATATTGAAATTAATTAGAGATTAGATTAATTAATTAAAAGAAACTTAAATTATTAAATTAAAACTAGTTAATTAATTAAAAGTATTAATAAATAAAGATAATATCTTATAAATAAATAGAAAGATTTAGTTTTTTTTATTCTTAATAAAAGAATTTATAATTAAATAATATATCTTATTAGTTTATAGATATTAAAGAATATAAAGAATATTTATAAGAATTTTAAAGAATTATTAGAGTTAAAGACTTAGAGTAATAATTAAGAAAATAATTAATAACTATAATATTTATATTAAAAATAAAGCTTCTTATTATACTCTTTATAAATAAATAAATATAATTCCAATATTATTTATATTTTAGAAATCAATATCTTAGAATTTTATAAATTTATTATTTAAATTCAAAGATCTAATAATAGAAGTAATATTAGATTATCTTTTAATTATTATAAATAGATTAATAAAGTATATAATATTTATATTATATATAATAATAATAACTATTAAAGATCTTATTAATATCTTTTTAAAGGAAATAGTATTTTATTATAAATTATTAAAAGAGATATTATTAAATAAAAATAAGTTATTTATATTAAAATTTTCGAAAATATTAATTAAATTATTAAATATTAAAAGAAAGATAAATATAATATTTTATTTATAAACAAATAGAGAAAATAAATAAATAAATTAAATAATCAAAATATATTTAAGATATTATATTAATTATAAGTAAATAAATTAAGTACTATTATTATTTTTAATATAGTTTATATATAATAGTTCTATTATAAAAATAATATTTATTAATCTATTCTATATTAATTATAAATATAAATTTATAACTTATTAAGAATTAAAGATTATTAATATTAATAATAAGTTAATAAAGATCTAAATAGTAAAGTTAAAATAATTATATTAGGAATTTATAAAAGAATTAAAATTTATAATTAAAAGAAATATTTATTATTATAATCAAAAATATAATTAGAAGTTAATATTAAAAGAGAGGAATAAAGTTTATTTATTATAAAAAAATATTAAAATTAAAAGACTAAATTAGAAATTAAATTATAAGAAATTTAAATTATTTAAAATCAAGAAGATTATAAAACTATTAAATTATAAATTAACTTTATTTAAAACTATAAATATTTATTTAATATTCTATATATCTTTATTTAAATAAATATTAAAAAGAATATTATTAATTTCTTTTATTAAAATCAAACTAGTTAATTTTAATATTAAATATAAAGTTGAAAAAATATTAAATATCAAATAAATTAAAGGATAAAATAAATATCTAGTTAAATAAAAAGACTATTTATATTTAGAAAATATTTAGAAAATTAAATTCTAGTTTAAATATTTAAAGAAGTTATTAAAAGATTTTTATTAGAAAAATCTAGTATTATTTATTAGTTCTATTTAGATTAAAAAGTAAAAGAGTTAAGTTTAAAAAGATTAACTTTAAATAAATTAAAGAAGTTAAATTTATTAATTATAATGATTTTATATTATTAAACCTCTTATATTTTTTTCTTTAGAATCTTATACTTTTCTATTTTTTTTATTTTAAAATATCTAGTTTATTTATAAAGTTTAAATTAATTTAGATTATTTATTACTTTTTCTTATAAAGAAGTTTCTTTTATTTATATAAATATAAAATTTTAGTTATTACTTCTTTTTCTTTAATATTAAACCTTTCTTTTTAATAATTAATTAAATTCTAATTAAATAAAGAAGATATCTTGTTTTTTTTTATTATATTATATATTTTATTTTAATAATAATACTTAATATAATATCTACTTTGTAAGCTAATTAACAAAGCTATATATTAATAATTAGTTTTTTTATAATAAATATAAAAAACTATTTTAATTTTATTTCTTTTAATTTTATTTCTAAAAATAAGATTTATAATTTATTTTTTTAAATATTTTAAAAGTATATTAAAGAAAAAAGAAGTTTAAAATAATTATCTTTATTATAAAGATAAAATTTATTTATTTAAAGTTTAAAGAACTAAACTAGTATAAAGAAGAGATAATATTATAAATTAAATTATATAGATATTTAAAGACTTTAAATTTAAAAAGTAGAACTTATAATTATAATTATTAAATAGATATTAGTATTAATAATATTCTTTTAATAAAAATCTATTAATAAAATTCTATTAAATAATATTACTAAGTATTTTTAATAGAACTTTAAATAAAAAAAAGTATATTTAGTAAAATAAAATTAAATAAATAGATTATTTAAATTAGTTATAAAAAAAACTAATAAAATAGTTTATTAATAGAATTATATAAAGGTAATTTAAATAAATTAATAACTTTATTTATTAAATAATTTAAAAAAACTAATTACTTTAATTACTAAATAGTTTAAATAAACTATTAATTTAAATTATTAAGAAGAATAAAAATTTTATATAATAAAATAGATTTCTTAAATAAATAAAAGTTTTATATTTAAATAATATAATTATTTAAATTCTTATTTTTATTACTTTATAATAATTCTAATTTTATCTAGAATACTTTATAATAATTCTTTAATTAATTGAAAATCAACTAATAATTAAAATACTAATATTTATATATTAGAGTTAGTTTATATACTATTATATTAATATTAATAATATTAATATAATAAAAAGTAGTATTATAAAAATAATTAAAAATACTTTTAAAAGAAAAGTTATTTTTTAATCTACTTTAAAAAGTAAATATAATATTTTTTAATATAAAGTAAAGGAATATTTTATTAATAATAAGATTAATTAAAACTAATAAAATAAAATAATTAAAATCAATTCTATAATTTAGTAAAGAGTAATTAATCTAATTAATAATAATTTCTTTATTAAACTTAATTAAGATATTAGTAAAATAATATATAAAAATAAATATTATAATAATATAAATAGATTAGAAAAGTATTAATAATTTTTTAATATTATTTTATTATTTTAAAAAATTTAAATATTAAACTAATTCTTATAAAATAATAATTTAATACTAAATATTCTTAATTCGATTCTAATAGTATTTAATAAGTTTATAAAGAAAATCTTTATAAATTATTTCTTTACTAATTTAATTAATAAATACTAAAATAAAAAGTTATTAATAAAACTTTTTAAATAAAGATAATAGTTTTAAAGTAATTATAAATAATATATAATATTTATTTTTAATAAAAATAAATTTAGAATTATTATAAAAAAATAAATATAATTCTTTAACTAATTATTTTATAAATAAAAATAGCTTTTATAAAAATAATCTTTTAAAATAATTAAAAGTAATATTCTTAATTTAATTATTTATATATTTATAAACTTAGTATTTATTAAAGTAAATATATATAATTAGTCTATTAAGAACTATATATTTCTAAAAAGATAAAAGAATATTAAAACTATTATTAAACTTATTAATAAGATTAATAATTTAAAAAGATTAGATCGAATTAATATTAAATAAAAAGAGATTATAAATTAAATATATATTAGTAAATAGATTATATATATTACTAATTACTTAGAAATAAATATATAAGATTATTAAGTTATATTCAAAACTATATTATTTGAATATTTTATTTATAAATAGCTTAGTTATTTTATAAGATAATTATTTATTAAGAACTTTTAATTTAATAATAAATTATAATTATTTAATAGAAAAAATTAGTTAATCTTTTATAAATTATATCTATTAAAAAGATATTAAAAAGAAAATAATAATAATATTAAAAATAATATTAAAAGAGATATAAATAAAGATTAATTTAATAATTTAAATTTATTATAACTTTAATTATTTTTATTAAACTTTATTTTATATTTATAATTCTAAAATTAATATAATTAATATAACTAGCTTATTATTTATTAAGAATAAAATAAAACCTTAATTTTAAAATTAAAAAAATAAAAGATTTATTATTTTATCTTTTCTTTTATTTCTCTTTTTTATATTAATATTAGAACTTATAATAATATTATTAATATATTAAGCTTTTAAATTATTATTAATATTTTTAAGCTTTTTAAAATAAATATAATTTAAAAAGCGAATTATATTAAATATAAAGCTTTATTATAATATCTTAATATTCTTCTTAAATATATTATATTTAATATCTTAAGAAGAAGATATATTATTAAATAAAATCAATTAGTAAAAGTAAAAGTATAAAGAATATATAAGAAAAGTAAATAAAATTTATAAATAAAAAGTAAAAAAGTAAAAATAAAAATAAAGAGAATAATAATAATAATAATATTTATATTATTATTTAATAGAATAAACCTTCTTTTAATAACTTTAATAGTTTTTTAAATAAAGAGAATTAAAAGTGAAATATTATTTAAATAGTTATTAATTAGTTAGAAAAGTTAAAAGTAAGTTATTAATAATATAATAATATATTATAGAAATTTAATAAAGAATAAAATTATATTATTCTTAAAATTAATAACTAAAAAGTTAAAAGAGTTAAAAAGCTTTAAGAGCTTATATATATATAATAATTATATAAATTATATATTTAAAATATATATATATTAGATATATTTAAAGGTTTACTTTATTATTAAAGATAAGAACTTTAAAATCAAATAATAAAGTTAGTATAATATATATAAAGATTATTAATATAATAAATTTAATATATATAGATTATTATAATTCTTTAATAAATTTATATTAATATTCTTTAATTTTCTTTAAAAAATTTCTAAAAAGCTTTTATTATATTTAAATATAATTATATACTTTTAAATAAATAAAGTAATAATAAAGATAAATATATTAATTTTTATTTAATTAGATATAATCTTTATTATAATTATATTTATAATCTAATAATTCTAATTAATCTCTTTTATATTTAATAAACTATTTAATAAGTTTATAAATAATATAATAATATATAATCTTTCTTTTTTATTTAATTAAAAATAATTAATAAATTCGAACTTTTTATTTTTATTTTTAATATTCTTAATTTTAAATTTTAAATATCTTTAATTAATAATAATATTATTATTATAAATATTATTTAGTTTTTAATAAATATAAGTTTTAAATTCTTTTTATTTTTCTAATTATTTTATCTTTTAATTACTAATTATTTATATAACTAAATTTTAGATTTTTTCTTTTTATATTTAATATATATAAATTACTTATTCTAGTTCTTATTTAAATAAAACTCTTATATATTTTTTAATTATTTCTTATAAAAATGTTTTAGAATTATCTCTTTTTTATAAATTTTATATACTAAGTTATATTTTTAATTTTAAAAAAAATAATTCTCTTTTTATAAATTAAAATAAATTATTATTTATTTTATTTTAAAATTCAAATTAATTAATATCTTTATTATAATCTTTTTTTAATTATAATATCTTATATATATAAACTTATAAACTAATTAATTTATAAATATTTTTTTTATACTTTTAAAATCTTATAAAATATTTTTACTTTTATTATAATTCTTTATTATTAGATTTTTAAATTAGTTTTAAACTTAATAAATATTATATATTTAATTGATTTATTTTCTATTTTAAATATTTTAAAGTAAAATATAATTTAAAATATAATTAATATATAATATAATTCTTTAAAACTAATTTTACTTTATTATAATTATTAATTTAAACTTTATAATATAAAAATAAAATAATTATTATTTTAAATAATTTTTAATTAATTAGAGATAATCTTTATATTATAATTAATTAAAATAATTTAATTAATAATTACTTTATTATTTTTATTAATATTAAAAATACTTCTTTTAATAATATTTTAAATTTATTTAATAAGAATATTAGAACTTTTAAAATAATATTTAAAATTATTTTAACTTTAATAATTATAATAATTATTATTATATTCTTTATTTTAATTATATTTAAAATACTTTATATAATTCTAAAAAAAATTATTATTATAATTAATTATATATTAAAAAATCAAGTTATTATTAAAGTTATAAAATAAAGAAGTATTATTTTATTTTTAAAATCTTAATATTAATTATTAAAAAATTATTAATATTTTCTAAATAAAAAGTTTTTAATAAAGTAAATTTCTTATTTAATATTTTTAAAATCAAACTAATCTTTAATAATTAGAATTTAAAAGATATTTAAAAGTTTTTTAAAATATTAATTAAAATATATAAATTAAAGTAATATTTTATAAATCAATTATTTAATAAAAAAGATAATAATTAAAAAGAAAATAAAAGTAATAATAAAAATAATAATAATAATAATAATATATTTTTATTATTTAATTTTTATTAAATTTAATTATAATATTCAAGTTAAATTAATTATAATAATATTTTAATTATTTTTTAATAAACTTTTTATAATAAAATAACTTTTATTTCTTATTTTAATATAATTAATATTTTTTTAAATAATTTTATTATTATTACTTTTATATATTATTATAATAATATATAAACTAGCTCTAATATATAAATACTAATATTTTAATTATTAATTGATTTTTAATCGATTAGAGAGTTATTATAAAATATTTTAAATAGAATTAGAATTATTATAAAGTAATAAAAATAAGAATTCAAATAATTATACTATTTAAATATAAAGCTTTTATTTACTTAAGAAATCTATTTTATTATATAGAATCTTTATTCTTTTTAATAGTTTAAATTAATAGTTTATTTAAACTATTTAATAATTAAAATAATTAATCTTTTTAAACTACTTAATAAATAAGATTATTAATCTATTTAAACTATTTTTATATAATTTTATTAATAAACTATTTTACTAATCTTTTTTATAATTAACTTAGATAATCTATTTATCTAGTTTTATTTTATTAGATATATTTCTTTTTATTTAAAATTCTATTAAAAGTACTTAGTAATATTATTTAATAGAATTTTATTAATAAATTTCTATTAAAAGAATATTACTAATACTAATATTTATCTAATAATTATCACTTTATAGAATTCTACTAATAGATTTCTATTAAAAGAATATTATTAATACTAATATTCAATTAATAGTTATAATTATAAATTCTATCTTTTAAATTTAAAGTCTTTAAATATCTATATAATTTAGTTTATAATAATTATTCTAAATTATTTAATAATATTTAATTTATTTTTAAAATAATATTAAAAACTTTTTATAATTTTATTATATTTATTTATATTACTTTTTAAGATTTTATAATATATATATAAAAATCTAATATTTATATTAATAGTTTAAATATCTTAAATAATTGAAATTTTCTAAATAAATATTATTTTTCTATATATTAACTTTTATAATAAAATATTAATTATTTTATTTATTTTTAAAACTTTTTTATTATTTTTAATTTATTAACTATTTATTATAAAAATTATATAATATTATATAAAAAGTTGATTATTAATAAGTTTTTAAAAGTAAAAATTAAAGAATTATTTTATATTAAATTAAAGTAATTATTAAATAATAGTAAGATTACTAAATAAAAGTATTTAAAACTTCTTTAAATAATTTAGAATATAATATTAAAAATTAAATATATATTAAATTTATAACTATTTAATTTTTATAAAAATATAATTTAAATATTTTCTTTTTATAATTAAAAGTCTTTTAATAATATTCTTATTATATATTAATTAATATTTTTTTTATATAAATATTCTAAGATTATTTATTTATTAGTAATATTCACTATATTATTAGTTTTTATTAATCTTTATATTTAATTGAATTTATAAGTATCTAGATAAGATTTATTAAAAAGATAATTTTTATTAAATAATCTAATTATTTTATTAAAAATTATTTATTTTAATTATATTCTATTTTATATATTAAAATTAAATTATTAATAAATTTTACTTTTAAAAAAATATAATAAATAAAAAAGTAACTTTCAAAGAATATTTTATAAAGTTTTAACTATTATATTTAACTTTTTAATTTTACTCTTTATATTTTATAAATTTAAATAAATATAAAAGTATTTAAATTATTAATATATAAGATTTTTAATAAAATTATTAACTAATATATTCTTTATAAATAAATAAATAATATTAAATAATTTCTTTAAATATTCTTATTTTAATTATATATTTTAGATATTAATATATTTAAATTTAATTAATATTCTTTTATTTTTATTTATAATTAGTTTTATTATTTATATATTATTATAATAAATAGTAATAAATTTAAATATTATTAATTTAAGTTCTTTTAATAATCTATTTATTATTATAATCTTTTTAATAATTCTTTTAATATTAAATAATTTTATTTCTATTATAAAAGTTATTATTATATTTTATTTTAATATTTTCTAAATAATTAATTTATTATATAAAGATATTATATATTTTTAAAAAGATCTTTTTATTTTATTATTATTAGTAAATAATATATTTGATATTATAAATAATTAAAATAAATAGTTTATATTATATTTAATAGTTAAATATCTTATTTTCTATAAATAATTAATATAATAATTAATTACTTTTAAATAATTTTTAAATAGATTATTTAAAAAATAAAATAATTAAAATATTATAAATATAATATTTATATATAAAATAATTATTATATAAAAGATAGATTTAACTTTCTTTTAAT
This sequence comes from Clarireedia paspali, assembly GCA_026225955.1. Taxonomy (NCBI): domain Eukaryota; kingdom Fungi; phylum Ascomycota; class Leotiomycetes; order Helotiales; family Rutstroemiaceae; genus Clarireedia; species Clarireedia paspali. Next base: position 6,417 of record JANGZZ010000312.1, on the reverse strand, counting down.
ATTTTTTAATTATTAATTTTATTATAATTTCTTTATTTTTTTTAAATTCTATTATTAGAAATAAAGTATTTATAAGTTTATTATTTATTAAATTAAATTTTCTAGTAATTTTTTTAATATAAATATTATAAATAAATTATAACTTCTTTTAAAATTAATTTCTAATAATCTATATTTCTAGAAATTATTTAATATTATCTATTTTATATAGTTTATATATAGATTAAATCTTATTAATAATTCTTTTTATTTTCTTAATATATTTCTTATTATAAATAATTTGAATATTATTAATAAAGAAAAATATTAATATTTTATAATCTTTAATAATAAATATATAAAGTTTATTTAAATATAAATTTATTTTTAATTTAATTAAAGTTTTAATAAAATCTTTAAATTATATTACTAATAAATTTTATAAATTATAAAGAATATAATTAATAATAATAATTATATTTTTTACTTTATAATTATTCAAAAGATAATATATAATTAACTTTTTATTTAGATTATATAATATATTTATAAAAGTATTTATTATATTAAACTATTTAGTTTCTAAATTAAATTTAATAATTATAATTATAATAATATAAAAAGAATAAAAAGTAAATATTATTATATAATTAAACTTAATTATATTTTTTATTTATAAATCTCTTTTTATTATAAATTTTAATTTATATTTAATAATATAATTATTTTAATTAGTTTTATATATAAAAACTTATTTAAATAATATTAGTTTTATTTTTATTAAACTTTTTAATATTATTTTTTATATATTCTAAATCTTAAGATTATTAATCTTTTTATTATAATTAACTTTAAATATTAAATTTATTAAATATATTTCTAAGTTTTAATATTATTTAAATAATTTTATTATTTAGTTTTTATAGATTTTAAATAATTATAATAGTTTAATTATAAATTTCTTTAATTTAATTATAATTATAATAATTATTATATTATAAAATATTATAAATTTATTTTATTCTTTATTTTTATTTATATTTAAATAATTAAACTAGAATATATTATAGAAATTTTTAAATTTTTTATTATTTCTAAAAGATAATTAAATTATAATTATTTTAATAAATATATTAATAATCTTTTTATTATATTTTATATAAAGTTGTTTTTATTTTTTAGTTTTATATATTAAAATTTAATTTAATTATTAATAAAAAAAGAATTTAATATTTTATATATTTTATTTTAAATTTACTTTTTTAATTAAAACTTTAATTATAAATTTTAATCTTTTAAATAATTAAACTTTTTTATCTAATATATTAATTAATTAAAAAACTTTTTATTATATTAAAATAACTTTAATCTCTTTTTATTTATATTATTAAATATTATTATATAAAGTATATATAAAATTATATAAAATATCTTTAATTTATAAAAATATATATTTAATAATATTTTCTTCTTTTAAACTTTCTTTATATTCTTTATAAAGTATATTAATAATATTAATATAATTATAATTTATTTTATTTTTAAATTTATTAATCTTTCTAATTATTAATAAATTAAATAATATAGATTTATTAAATACTTTATATTTTATTTATTTTCTTTATTAACTTTATTTATTATTAATTAAATTATTAATATTTATATTCTAAATTTAATTAAATATAATTTCAATTTTAATATTAATTTGATTTTTAAATTAATTTTATATATATTATATATTTAAATTATTATTATTTCTATTTAAATATAGATTATTATCTAATAATTATAAATTATTAAAAAGTCTTTATTTATTATTATTAAACTTTTTTATTTTTAAAATCTCTTTATAATATTTTTAATTATTAATATTTTATAAAATAATTCTTTTTATAATTATATTAAGATTTATTATATTATTATTTTCTAATAATAATCTATTTAGATTTTCAATAATTTTAAAATTAATAATTTAAATAATTTTATTTAAATACTTTTTTAAAAATAATTTTTATTTCTTTTTAACTTTAAAATAAATAATATTTTTATTAAACTAGATATTATAAATAATAATAATCTTATTAAATTTTAATATTTATATATAATAAATTAATAATCTAAATATATAATTTATTAAATATTTTAAATAGATTTAAAAATTAATTTTATATTATTTTTTATTTATATTTATTTTTTATTTTTTATTTAAAAAGTAAACTTAATAATTATAATAATATATATTATTTTAGTTATAATTAATATTAATAATATTAGATTATATTATTAAAAATATTATTTAAATTAAAAGTTTAGAACTTTATTTAATATTCTAAAGTTTCTTTATTATAATAAATTTATATTATATAAATAAATTATTATTTATATAATTTTAGATTATAAATTTAATAAAAGATTTATTTAAATTTATCTTTTTATTAATTTAATAATAATTTCTTAATTTATATACTTTATTATATTATTTATATTTTATATATTTATTTATATTAATTATTAATCTATTATTATTTTATTTAATAATATAAATAAATAAATAATATTATCTTTTTATTTATATTTTAAAATTAATAATTATTTAAAATACTTTATAATAAGTTTTATTAATTAATAAGATTTTAAAGATTTTATTATTATATAACTTTTTAATTAATAATAATTATAAATAATTATTAAATAATATTAAAAAGTTAAAAAGATTTTATATAATTTTATAAAATAATTTTAGTAATTATTAATCTTTTAAATAATAATTAATTATTTATTTTATATATATTTTTATATAATATTTATAATTAATTTTTAAAACTTTTTTAATTTTTATATCTTTTATTTTATTTATTAGATATTTAAATACTTTTTAATTTAAATATTTAACTTTATTATATTATATTTATATTATATTTTCTTTTTTAAATTAAGAATTATATAATTATTTAAATAATTTATTAATTTTATATTAAATAACTAAATATATTATTATAACTTTATTTATAGAAATATTATTTAATATAATTAAATAAAAAGAAATAATCTTTTTAAATTCTAAAAAAACTAAATTATATTTTTATATAAATAATATAATAATTATACTTTCTTTATATAATCTATATCTTAATATATAATTAAGATTATGGAATTATAGATTTATTTTTATTAATTGAAATTTAAAGATTATATTAATATAAAAATCAAAGATAAAAATAATATTTATTAAAATAAAATCCTTTATATTAAATTTATTTAGATTATTAAAAATATTTTTAATAATATATATATTATATTTAATAATCAATAATAATAATATATTTATTTTAATAATATTATTATTATTAAAATAAATAATTTTTCTATTATTAAAAAGAGAAAAATTTTATTAATTAAATATATTATATTATAATTATCTAGAAAAGTAAAATTTATTAAATAATATTTATTAATAATAATTAATATAAAGTATATATTAAAATTATTATTTTTTATTAAAAAGAAATTAATAATTATTATTATTACTTTTCTAAAAAATAATAATAAAAAGATAATCAAATTAATTATTAATTATAATAAGTTTTTTTTAATTATAATCTTTTTTAGATTATTTTATTAAAATAATTTAACTTTTTTTTTAATCTATTTAATTTTAATTATATTAAACTTCTTTTTAATTAATTTATCTTTTAATATTTCTTTTAATTATAAATAATCTTTTAATTTTTAAATATATTTATTTTTTAAATTAAAGAACTAATTCTTTAAATAATATAAATAATTCTTATTCTTTTTTTTAAATAATTTATTTTTAATATTTAGAATTTTAAATTTAGATTTTTTTTTTATTTAAATTAGTTTTTAATTTTAATAAGTTTTTAATAAAGATTATAATTATATATATATTCTTTTTTTTAAATTCTTAAAATTTATTAGTTAATTAAATATTAAAAATAATATTTATTTAATTTAAAGTTAAAATAAATAGATTAAACTATTAATTAATAATAATTTATTTTAATTTCTTTTTTATTTATATTAATTTAATTTTAATTTTAATTATTTCAAAGAAGATAATTATTATAATTATCTCTTTTATTTTATTTAATTAATAAATATATATTTTATTATAAATTATATTCTACTTTTTATATTAATTATTTAATAATATTTAATTATAATATATTTAATTAAAGATATTAATATATTCTTTTTAGATATTAATAAAAATTATAGAATTATATAATATTAAATAAGTTTTAAATAAATAAATAATATTATAAAGTATAATATTATTAAGATTAATATTTTAAAAACTATAATTAATAAAAAAGTTTATATTTATAATTATAGAAATTTATATATAAATATTTTTAAAAGCTTTATAATAAAAATTATATTTTATTTTCTTAATTAAATACTCTTTTTATATAATTATAAAATTATTATAGATATTTTTAATTAATAAATATTTTAACTTTAATAAATTCTTTATATTAATATTTTTCTTATTAATTTTATTTATTTTAATATTATAATTAATAAGTAATTAAATATATAATTTATCTTTTATTTAATTAATAATTAATATTTCTAGTAAAAATTAAATAAACTAATTTATATTAATTATCTTATTAAATTAAACTTTAATTAAATACTATATTTATTTAATTTAATATTAATATCTAAATTTAAAGAATTATATTATTTATTATTATTAATTAATTAATTTAATATTATTAATTCTTTTAAATTAAATTATAATAATTAATAATTTTTTTAAAAAAAAGAGGTAAATATAAAAGAGTATTTAAAAAATAACTTTTAAATAAACTAATAGATAGTTTAATTTATATAATAAAGTATATATTAAATTAGATTTATAATTATTATAATTAAATAATAATTAGATATATAAAAATAATAAAAATATAAATAATTAGATTTATTAATTATTCTTTTTATTCTCTTTTTAAAATTCTTTATTTTATTTATAAAAATTAATAAAAGTTTTTTATAAAGAAAATAGTTTTATTTAATTTTATAATTTATAAAAGAAATATAAATAAAGATTATAATATATTAATAAAAGTTCTTTATTATATATAAAGATTATTAATTTTTAATAATATTATAATAATTATTATAAACTTTAATTTTAATATTAAAATAGATTAATTTATAAAAACTAATTATATATTTATATAATTAAATAATTAAATCTACTTTATAATTTTAAATATTATATAATTCTAGATATTATATAATTCTTTTTATAATAAAAAGTAAATATAATATTCTTTAATATAAAGTAAAAAGATATTTTATTAATAATAAAATTAATTAATATTAATAAAATAATATAATTAAAATTAGTTTTATAATTTAATAAAAAATAATTAATTTAATTAATAATAATTTCTTTATTAAACTTAATTAGAATATTAATAAGATAATATATAAGAATAAATATTATAATAATATAAATAAATTAAAAAGATATTAATAACTTTTTAATATTATTTTATTATTTTAAAAAATTTAAATATTAAATTAATTCTTATAAAGTTATAATTTAATATTAAATATTCTTAATTTAATTTTAATAATATTTAATAAGTTTATAAAAAAGATCTTTATAAATTATTTTTTTAAAATTAAACTAATAAAAATTAAAATAAAGAATTATTAATAAAACTTTTTAAATAAAGATAATAGTTTTAAAGTAATTATAAATAATATATAATATTTATTCTTAATAAAAGTAAATTTAGAATTATTATAAAAAAATAAATATAGTTTTTTAACTAATTATTTAATAATTAAAAAAGGTTTTTAAAAGAATAATTTTTTAAAATAATTAAAAATAATATTTTTAATTTAATTATTTATATATTTATAAACTTAGTATTTATTAAAGTAAATATATATAATTAGTTTATTAAAAACTATATATTTTTAAAAAAATAAAAGAATATTAAAACTATTATTAAATTTATTAATAAGATTAATAATTTAAAGAAATTAAATTAAATTAGTATTAAATAAAGAAAGATTATAAATTAAATATATATAAATAAATAGATTATATATATTATTAGTTATTTAAAAATAAATATATAAAGTTATTAAATTATATTTAGAATTATATTACTTAAATATCTTATTTATAAATAGTTTAATTATTTTATAAAGTAATTATTTATTAAGAACTTTTAATTTAATAATAAGTTTTAATTATTTAATAAAAAGAATTAATTAATTTTTTATAAATTATATCTATTAAAAAGATATTAAAAAGAAAGTAGTAATAATATTAGAAATAATATTAAAAAAGATATAAATAGAAATTAATTTAATAATTTAAATTTATTATAATCTTAATTATTCTTATTAAACTTTAGTTTATATTTATAATTTTAAGATTAATATAAT
>JANGZZ010000311.1:0-27756 GCA_026225955.1 Clarireedia paspali | reverse complement strand
TTTTATAAAGTAAATTATATTTAAAAGTTTTTTCTTTATTATTCTCTAATTAGATTTTATAATTATATAAATAATAAAAAAGTAAGATATTAGATTCTACTTTAAAAAATATATAAGTATAAATAATATATTTAATTAGTATAAATAATTTAGTATTCTTAATATTTATAAAGAAATATATAATATTAATTTAATTTATTAAAATTAATAACTTTATAACTAAGTTAATTATATTTTATTTAATAGTTTGTTAATTCCTTTACTAATTAATTAAAATATTAATCTTTTATAAAGTAATTATAAAAAGTTTATTATTATTATCTCTTTTATAAATATAATTTAAAGTTATAATAAATATTATATATATTTTAATTATACTTAGTTTATATTTTAGTTTAAAGATTTATAAAGACTTTAAATATCTTTTAAATATAATATTAGATTTAAAAGTTATTAATTTAATTTATTTTAACTCTCTTTTTATAATAATAATTATATCTTTAATATATTATTTATAAAATATAAACTTAATAACTAATATAATTAATATAATTATATAGTTATTCTTTATTATATTAACTTTTTTAATAAAGTAAATAAAGTAAATATTTAAGATTTTATAATTTTTTTAATATTTATAAAATAATTTTTTAATAATATAATATATATTTTTAATAGAAAATAAAAGTTCTATTTTAATAATATTTTTATATAAATTTAAAACTTCTTTTTTATATTTAATTAGTTTCTTGTTTTTTTAATTAAATTTAAAGTTATAATATAATATATTAGTTATATAAATTATATTTATTATTTCGAGTTTAAATAAATATACTTTAATTTTATAATTATATATATAAGTTTATAATAAAGAAAGATCTTTTAATTATATAAGTTATTAGTATATATAATTAATTAGTATATAGTTCTTAATTAATTATTTATATTTTAGAATAACTATATAAATTCTTAAATAAATAATTAGAAAGAAAGTAAATAATTAAATATAATTATCAATTAGAAAGAAAGTAAATAATTAAATATAATTATCAATTATAAAAATAAAAAAGATATAATAGATTATTAAAAGACTATTTTAATTATTATATCTTTTAATTTATAAAAATATCTTTAAATATTTAATTATAAATTTAAAATTATAATAAAGTTATTTAAAAAAAGAAATATTAATAAATATAAACTTATTAACTTTAAAGTTAATAAAAGTTTTAATTTAATAAAAGATATTATTTTTTATTAACTTATAAAATAAGATTATATAATTATTTCTTATAAATTTAATTAGATCTAAATATCTTATATTCTTTAATTTATTTAAAAAAAAGTTCTTTTTTTAATAATATTTTTTATTTAATCTATTTCCAATTATTTAATATAAGTTATAACTTTAGATTTAATTATAATTAATATATTATCTTCTTTTTAAATATCTTTTATTATATTTTTATAACTTTTATATTTAACTTTATTTATAATATAATATAAAGTTTAAATTTAAATATTATTAATAAAAAAGAGAGAACCTTTAATATACTTATTTAATTAAACTAATAATATAATTTATTAATATAAAAAGAAGAAATATCTAGATATAATTATTAGAAAAATAATTTAGATTATTATAAATTGATTAATTATAATTAATTAAATTTAAATTATATTATAACTTTAAATATATATTATAGTTTAATTATAATAGTTTATAATTATAATAATTATTTTTGTTAAAGTTATTTATATTTATCTAATTATTTTATAAACTATATTAATAGAATTAAAATAATAGAAAACTATAATATCTTTATAATAACTTTTACTTTTATATAGATTTATAATAAAATATTCTTTATAACTATTATTAAATTTAAAGCTAAAATTATTATACTTCTATTTCTTATTAATAATATTAATAATATTAATTAATATTTCGAACTTTTAAAGAAAAAGTTTAAAAAAGATATTATCTATTTAAACTAATAGTTAATATATATTTTAAATATATTATTCTTTAACTAAGTTAATTAAAAAAAAAGTAACTTTATTAATTATTTATATAAATATTATATCTTTTTAGAAGTATAATCTTTTATTAAATTTATAAATTAAGTTTTTTTTTAATTAAATATATATTGATATTTAGTATTATTATTAATAAAGTTATATTTATATTATTTTAATTAATTAATAAGGAACTTTTTTTAAATTCAAATTAAAAGTTCTTTATTATTTAAAAGCTTTATAACTAAATTAGAAACTTTAGTTAATATATAAATTAATATAACTAAAATATTTAAATTATAATATTATAAGTTATATAAAAGTTATAAAGACTTTAGAGATTATAAATTATAAATTATATTATTATAAAATATTTATTTTTAAATTATATTATTATAATTTTAATTGAATTAAAAAGAAAGTAAATTATATTTAATAGTTAAAAGTAGTAATAGTGATTATATAAACTAGTTTACTAATATATTATACTTTATATTTTATATTTTTATTTATAATATAAATTAAATTTATATTTCAATTATATAAATTATTAATTTAATTATTAAATTAATTAAAATTATTATTAAAAAAGTTTTTTTTATAAAAAGTTAAATATCTAATATAACTTTCTTTTTACTTTTACTTTAATATTATTAGCTTTAACTATTAGTATTAATATTTTAATTAAGTTAAGATATAAAAGTAGAAAATATTAAATAATATTAAATAATAAAAGTTAGTTAAATAAAAAGAGAATTAATTTAATAATTTGAATTTAAAAAAGATTTATCTTTTATTATTACTAGTAAAAATAATAGTTAGTTAGTTTTAAAAGTATTTTAAATACTAATTTAAAAGTTGAAAACTATAATACTTTCTATAATATTATAAGATAATAAATTTATAAATTTAATTATAATAAAAAGAGTTAATTAGTTTTATTAAAAGATATAAATAATATTCTTTATATTATTATAATATTTATAAATAAAAAAATATAATAAGAAGGAATTATTATTTATTAATAAATTAAAATAAATTTACTTTTATTATTCAAAAAATTATTAAAGGGATTTAAAAATAAAAAAAGATTTATAATAATATTATTTAGATAACTATTAATATAGTTAAAAAGATTATTAAGTTATTAATAATATAATAAAACTATTAATTTAAAATACTAAATAATCTTAGAATTAATAATTAAAGAACTAAAAAGATTATAAAAATTTAAAGATTTATATATAAGAAGTTATTATATAGAATAAGTAATTAAATTATATATATATTAATATATATATAGTCTAGTTCTTAAATCTAATTTATATATAATCAATTTATATAATATTATAATAATTTAGGCTAAATTATTATAATTATAATCTATAATATATTAAATATTTATAAAGAAAGAAAGTACTTTAGATATAAATAAGATAAATATAAATAATAATACTAAACTAGATTTTAAAGTAGAGATTTAATTATCTTATATAATTATTATAGAATACTATTAAAATATAAATTTATTAATTTTAATAATTATTTTCTTTAATAGTTTCTTTTTAATTAAATCTTTATAATTTATTACTTGTTTTTTTTTCTTATTTATATATATTATTTTAAAATTTAAATATATCTAATATATATATTTTTTAAATAAGTTTTTATAATATATATAAATATTAATTTACCTTTTTCTTTTTTCTTGAAAAACTTGTTTTTAAATATTTAAAAAAAAATATAAGAAATAAAAAGAAAATAAAAGACTTTTATTTTAACTTTTCAATTTATTCTTTAGTTTTGATTATATTTAAGTTTATTAAGTTAATAGTTTATAAATATTAATAAAACTAATAATATTAATTAATAAAAGAAAAAGTTTAGAAAAGAAATAAATATTATTATATTCTTTATATTTAAGATATATATATTAAAAGATATATTTAAATATAATTAAAAGATTATAACTAATTTTTATTATTAAAAGTATAAAACCTTTATTTATATTTCTAATTATATACTTTTAATTATCTTTTATAATAATTCTTTTATATTTTAAATAAAGTTTTAATTTTATTTAGTTATTTATTAATTATATTTATATAATAATACTAAAACTTAAAGTTAAAGATAGTTTAAATTACTTTAAAATTAAATAAAAGAAAAGAGAATAAAAGTAAATAATTATAAACTTAATTATAATTTTATTAGTAATTAATTATTATTTAAATTAAATAACTATTTAATTAATAATAATATAAATTTATTTTAATTTAGAATAATCTACTTTTATTTATTACAAAGTATCTATTTTCTAGATATTTAATTTAAAAGAATATTATATATAAATAAATCTACTTTATAAATAAATATAATTTAATTAAATAATTATAATATTATCTTGAAAAGTTCTATTTTAATATAGAAATAAAGTAAAGAAACTTTCTTTTAAATTATATAAATATTTATATAATAAAACTTTTAATTTATCTTTAAATTCTTATAATTTAATAATTTTATAAAGTCTTTTTATTATAATTAGATAATAGTTAGATATATAAAAATAATAAAGATATAATTAATTAGATTTATTCTTTTTTCTCTCTTTAATTTTATAATTTATAAAGGAAATATAAATAAAAGTTATAATATATTAATAAAAATTCTTTATTATATATAAAGATTATTAATCTTTAATAATATTATAATAACTATTATAAATCTTAGCTTTAATATTAATATAAATTAGTTTATAAAAGTTAACTATATATTTATATAATCAAGTAATTAAATCTACTTTATAATTCTAAATATTATATAATTTTAAATACTATATATTTCTTTTTATAATATACTTTTTAATTTAAATATTAAATTATAATAAATTAAGGAAAGTTCTAAATAAAAGAAATATTAAATATAATTATAATTAATCTCTTTTATTTATTTATTTAAGATTAATAATTAAATAGTTATTTTTAAAATAGTTTATTTTAGAATTATAATTAGTATTAATTAGCTAATATATAATTAACTTAGTAAATATTTATTTTAATTAAATTAGAATATTTTAAATAATTATTATTATTATTATCACTTTAATTAAATATAATTATAAATGAATTTTTTATAATAATAAAGTTTAAAATAATAATTTTATAATATATATACTTGAATTATTTCCTTCTATTTATATTATATACTAGTAATATTAATATTATTATTTTCTATTTATTTTCTAATAAATTTATATTAATACTCTTTAATTCTTTTTAAAAAGTTTCTAAAAAGTTTTTATTATATTTAAATATAATTATATACTTTTAAATAAATAGAGTAATAATAAAGATAAATATATTAATTTCTATTTAATTAGATATAATCTTTATTATAGTTATATTTATAATTTAATAATTTTAATGAATTTATTTTATACTTAATAAACTATTTAATAAATTTATAAATAATATAATAATATATAATCTTTATCTTCTATTTAATTAAAGATAATTAATAAGTTTAAATTTTTTATTTTTAATTTTTATATTTTTAATTTTAAATTTTAAAAATCTTCGATTAATAATAATACTATTATTATATATATTATTTAGTTTTTAATAAAAGTAAGTTTTAAACTTTTTTTACTTTTCTAGTTATTTTACTTTCTAATTATTAATTATTTATATAATTAAATTTCAGATTCTTTCTTTTTATATTTAATATATATAAATTATTTATTCTAATTCTTATTTAAATAAAACTCTTATATATTCTTTAATTATTCTTTATAAAGATCTTTTAGAATTATCTTTTTTTATATATCTTATATACTAAATTATATTTCTAATTTTAAAGAAAATAATTTTCTTTTTATAAATTAAAATAGATTATTATCTATTTTATTTTAAAATTTAAATTAATTAGTATTTTTATTATAATCTCTTTTTAATTATAATATTTTATATATATAAGTTTAAAGATTAACTAATTTATAAATATCTTTTATATATTCTTAAGATTTTATAAAATATTCTTACTTTTATTATAATTTTTTATTATTAAGTTTTTAAATTAATTTTAAATCTAATAGATATTATATATTTAATCGATTTATTTTCTATTTTAAATATTTTAAAGTAAAGTATAATTCGAAATATAATTAATATATAATATAATTCTTTAAATTAGATTTTATTTTATTTTAATTATCAACTTAGATTTTATAATATAAAAGTAAAATAATTATTATTTTAAATAATCTTTAATTAATTAAAAGTAATCTTTATATAATAGTTAATTAAAGTAATTTAATTAGTAATTATTTTATTACTTTTATTAATATTAAAGATATTCTTTTTAATAATATTTTAAAATTATTTAATAAAGATATTAAAACTTTTTAAAATAATATTTAAAATTATTCTAACTTTAATAATTATAATAATTATTATTATATTCTTTATTTTAATTATATTCAAAGTACTTTATATAGTTCTAAAAAAAGTTATTATTATAATTAATTATATATTAAAAAGTTAAGTTATTATTAAAATTATAAAATAAAGAAATATTATTTTATTTCTAAAATCTTAATATTAACTATTAAGAAGTTATTAATATTTTCTAAATAAAAAGTTTCTAATAAAGTAAGTTTCTTATTTAATATCTTTAAAATTAGATTAATCTTTAATTATTAGAATTTAAAAGATATTTAGAAGTTTTTTAAAATATTAATTAAAATATATAAATTAGAATAATATCTTATAAATTAATTATTTAATAAAGAGAATAATAATTAAAAGAGAGATAAAAGTAATAATAAAGATAATAATAATAATAATAATAATAATAATATATTTTTATTATTTAATTTTTATTAAACTTAATTATAATATTCAAGTTAAATTAATTATACTAATATTTTAATTACTTTTTAATAAACTTTTTATAATAGAATAACTTTTATTTTTTATTTTAATATAATTAATATCTCTTTAAATAATCTTATTATTATTATTTTTATATATTATTTTAGATTATCTTATAGTATTTAATTTATTTTTAAAATAATATTAAAAACTTCTTATTAATTTATTATATCTATTTATACTACTCTTTAAAATTCTATAATATATATATAAAGATTTAATATTTATATTAGTAATTCAAGTATTTCAAATAATTGAAATCTTCTAAGTAAATATTATTCTCTTATATATTAATTCTTATAATAAAATATTAATTACTTTATTTATTTTTAAAGTTTTTTTATTATCTTTAGTTTATTAACTATTTATTATAAGAATTATATAATATTATATAGAAAGTTAATTATTAATAAGTTTTTAAAAATAAAGATTAAAGAATTATTTTATATTAAATTAAAGTAATTATTAGATAATAATAAGATTATTAAATAAAAATATTTAAAACTTATTTAAATAACTTAGAATATAATATTAAAAATTAAATATATATTAAGTTTATAATTATCTAATTTTTATAAAAATATAATTTAAATATTTTCTTTTTATAATTAAAAGTCTTTTAATAGTATTTTTATTATATATTAATTAATATTTTTTCTATATAAATATCTTAAAATTATTTATTTATTAATAATATTTATTATATTATAAATTTTTATTCACTTTTATATTTAATTAAATTTATAAGTATTGAAAAAGGATTTATTAAAAAAATAACTTTTATTAAATAATTTAGTTATTTTATTAAAGATTATTTATTTTATCTATATTTTATTTTATATATTAAGATTGAATTATTAATAAGTTTTACTTTTAAAAAAATATAATAAATAAAAAAGTACTTTTAAAAAATATTTTATAAAGTTTTAACTATTATATTTAATTTCTTGATTTTATTTTTTATATTTTATAAGTTTAAATAAATATAAAAATATTTAAATTATTAATATATAAGATTTTTAATAAAGCTATTAATTAATATATCTTTTATAGATAAATAAATAATATTAAATAATTTCTTTGAATATTCTTATTTTAACTATATATTTTAAATATCAATATATTTAAACTTAATTAATATTCTTTTATTTTTATTTATAATTAGTCTTATTACTATAATGATATATTGTAAGTATTTAATAAAGAATAAGATTATACTATTCTTAAAATCAATAACTAAAAAGCTAAAAGGGTTAAAGGGCTTTAAAAGCTTATATATATATAATAGTTATATAAGTTATATACTTAAAGTATATATATACTAAGTATATTTAAAAGTTTATTTAACTACTAAAGATAATACTCTTAGAATCAAGTGATAAGGTTAGTATAATATATATAAAGATTATTAATATAATAAACTTAATATATATAAATCGTTATACTACTCTCTTCTTTAAAAAAAACTTGCTTTTAAGTATCTTATATTTACTAGTTATAACTAATAAGAATAATTAATAAGTATAAGAATATTAGTTAAATATAATAAAATCAAATAAATATAATAAATAAATTAAAACTATTATATATTTATTTATAATTATATATTTAATTATTTAAAAAATTATTATCTTTATATTAAAGTTATTAGATAATTACTTTTAAAATATTTATAATTATTTTCTTTTATTTAATATAATTATAATTACTTTAAAAGAAATATTAAAAAATTAAATAAAAAAAGATTTTCTAAATAGAATATATTAAATAAATATAATATTATTTTAAAGTTAAATACTTTATATTATATTAAGTTAATATTATAATTAAACTATTATATATAGTATTCTAAAGATTAATATTATTTATAATAAATAAAAATCTTCTTTATTTCCTACTTCTTTTTATTAATAATATTGATAGATAGTAAGAAGTTATTTATTTATTTAAAAAGTAGATTATTTAAAACTTTCTTTAATTTATTAGTAGAAAATACAAAGTATATCTTTATTATCTTAGGCAACTTAAATTTAAAGAAGTAATTAACCTTTACTAAGATCTTAAAATATCTATTTATTAGAAAATCAAGCTTCTTAGAAGATTATTAAATAGATAAATATCTTATATCTAATTAAATATAATTATTAATATTAAAGTTAATAGAGTAATATAATATATTTATAGTTTAGACTATATAATCTTAAACTTTCTCGATTATTTAGTAAATATATTTTAGTACTTTTAAATTCCTTTAGATATATATATATATATTAGTAATATTAAGGTTATTTATAAACTATAATATATTAGTTTCCTTCTAAGTTTATATATATTATAGTTCTTAACTATATAGTATTTTAAATAAACTTATATTATTTAAAGATATATAAAGTAGAATTAATTAAATATAATTTATTATTAATAGGAATTTAAACTAATTATTTTAATAATAATTAATAAAAAGTTAAAATCTCTTTTATAAATATTAATTATAAATTTTAATCTAATTATCTATTTATAAATAATTAATAATTAAAAGTTTAATTTAAGTTTTTAAAATATTATTAAACTTTTTCTAGAAAATAAATATAAATTATAAATTATAATTAAAAAGTATTATTATAAATAGATTATAATATTAATAAATATATTAAAGATATAATTAAGTTTATTCTTGAATATTAATTATTTTATAATATAGAATAATAATTATTTATTTATTAAAATAATTAATAATAATTAAAATATTATTAAAATTATATTTATCTTTATTAAAGTTATAATAGTTTATTATAATATATTTTTATATATATATAGAGATTAATAAGAAGTGAAATAATTTTAAAGTTTTATTATAAAGAATTAAGCTTTTATAATAAATATGATAATTATAAATATATATATATATTAAAGTAATTAATTTATATTAATAATATAATTTAATAAATAAAAAAGTAATCTTTTTAATATTAAAATATATAATTAATATAAAATTATATATTTTATAAATAAATAATATATAAAGATTTTAAATATTAAAAATAATAAAATAATTATTATATATAAAAAGATTATTTTTAAAAGTTAAATAAAGATTATTATAAATAATTTAAACTTTTAAACTTTATAAGCTCTTTAAATTATAATTAGCTTTAAAAAGATAGTTAATAAAGAGAGTTAAAGATAATAAAGAATTAAAAGTATTAAATATAATAATATTAATTAATAGTTTATTAAAGATCTTTAAATTAATTTAATTATTATATAAAAGTTATTATAATTTATTTTACTTCTTTTATTTATTTTATAATAATAGTTTATTAACTTTATAAATTAATATATTTATAAAAAAGTTATTCTTTTCTAGATAATATATAATTAAAAAGTTATAGTTTATAAAGAATTTAGTTTATTAAGTTTATTATATATTTAAAAACTTAGTAATTATAAAGTATTTTAATATCTTATAATCTATATAGATATAAATCTAATATAAAGTTAATATAAACTTAATTTACTAATTACTAAATAATTTAACAATTATAAATATTTCTTTATTATATACTTTATAATTTAGCTTAGCTAACTATATTATCTTTAAGAAGAATATTATAAAGAGTTAGTTATTATTATATTTTTATAAAAGTATACTTGTTATAATATTATTTAATATATTTATTTTTAATATATAAAGAAGTAAATAATTATAATATTAAAAAAGTAATATATTTATTAATATATATTTAAATATATTAAAAACTAGTTAATAACTTTTATTAAAATAAAATAAAGTATTAGTTTTAATTAAATTAATAAATAGTTTAATTATAATATTAAAATTATAAATAAAATATTTATAAAAATTATAAAATCTAAGAAATAACTATATACTTTTTACTATCAAAGAATAAGTTTATTATTATACTATAATAACTTTCTTGAGATCTACTTCTATACTATTAATCAAGATAATAAATCTTAAATACTTAGTACAAGTAATATTAAATTTATATTTCTTAAGATCAGCTTATAATTCAATATTTTAGAGATATTATAAAACTAGTTTGATATAAACTTTATATTTAAGTATATCTTTAAAATAGATTAAGATATTATTAAAGTATATAATATAAAAAATATCTAAATAGTTAAAAAGAATATTATTTATATAATACTAGTATATTATAAAGCTATTAATTAGTTTGAAAAGTATAATCTTATATTTATAAACTCTATAGTATATATAAAATATAATATACTCTTCTAAAGCTAAGTCTATTCTAATATAATAGAATATTTATTTAATATCTAGTTTAATAAAGATTTTTATATAAAAGATATAAATAAAAGTTTTATTAATAAATAATAGTAAATAATAATCTTTATAAATAAGTATATTAAATATCTAGAAGTCGATATAAAAGTATAATAATCTATTTAGTTTTTTGATAAAGAGGATTAAAGTAGTAAATAAAGTTTAATTTAGTTTAATAAATTTTTTCACTAAGTTCTTAATAAGATATTCTTTGATAGTTTTAAGTTCTTTAGTTGATATCTTATATAGTAAACTATAACAAAGTTTACTCTTTATATTTTCTTCTAAAATAATCTTATAATTATAAAGTCTATAAAGTAGTAAAGTATTTAACTCGGATTTAGAGAATATAACTAAGAATTCCTAGTATTTATCAAAGATTAAAGGCTTAATATCGATCTTGAATAAAAAGGTAATAATAATTAACTAAGATTAAAAGATAAAATATAATTGTTTAAATAATAAGAAAATAACTTATTTATTTTTTTAATTAGCTTATTAGTCTTTAAGTAGTTAATTGATCTTATAAATCGAAGTAGTATTTAATTTATATTATTTATCTCGATTACAAAGTATATAGAAAGTAGTTCTAAAGATTATATATAAATTAATAATCTTCTTCAAACAATTTATTTAAAATTTCTAAAAAGATTTAAACTTCCTAATAATAATTAGAGGTTATATAAGTTATTTACTTTTAAAAGTAGTTTTTATTATCTTAAATATATAAACTTGATCTTTCAAGAATATTCTATAAGACTTAGATAATTATAGAATTAATAGAGTAATTATAATAAAAGTTAATTCTACTTTTTAAACTACTAATTAAAATAAAATTTCTTTTACTTTAGTATATTATAATATTACTAATATAGTTACTAAAGTAGTTATCTAGTTGTCTAAGCGATTAGTATTAGTTTATTGTTTTTAATACTCTTCGAGTTTATAATCTTGTTAATTTATATTCTACTAATATTTATAATTAATTAAATAAGGATTAAAGTTAGTATAAGTATATAATACAAATTAAAAGTATATTTAACTAGAAGGTAAACTTGTAAGTTAATATAGTTTATATTATTTATAGTTTAGAAGGATTTGATTTTTAGATAATTATATTCTTTCAAAGATTATAAAATATATAAAGTAGATAATTAAAAAGAGAATATAAATTTAAAGTCAACTATTAATAAATAGATTTAAATAAATATAATAAAAGATCTTTTAACCTCTTTTATTATTATATCTTTTAACTAGTAAAGATATTTTCAATTATTTTATTATAATCTTCTAAATCGAGTTAAATATTTTAAAAAATATAATATTAATAAAAACAAAGCTATTTATTCTAAAGTCAATAAGAGCTTTAGTTTAGAATAAATATTGATTTTTTACTAGTATATAAAGGAATATTATATATTTTCTATTTAACAACTTAGTTAAATCTAAGTATTTTATATCTTTTATTTTATTTAGTAAAGAGTCTTTAACTAAGTATAATCTTTTATTTGATTATTGATTATATAAGTAGTAGTGATAGCCTTTTCTTTATATTTATCTTCTTACTCTTATTTACTTATAATATCGAGGTATTTCTCTTTTTAATCAAGAGAGTTAATATCGATAGTATTAATATAATAAAAAGTAGTACTATAAAAATAGTTAAAAGTACTTTTAAAAATAAAAGGGTTATCTCTTAATCTACTTTAAAAAACAGATATAATATTCCTTAGTATAAAGTGAAAAGGTATTTTATTAATAATAAAATTAATTAATATTAATAGAATAAAGTAGTTAGAATTAGTTCTATAATTTAATAAGAGGTAACTAGTTTGATCTATAATAACTTCTCTATTAGACTTAATCAAAGTATTAGTAGAATAATATATAGAGACAAATATTATAATAATATAAATAGATCAAAGAGATACTAATAACTTCTTAGTATTATTTTATTATTCTAAGAAGTTCAAATATTAAACTAATTCTTATAATATTATAGTCTAATACTAGATATTTTTGATTCGATTTTAATAGTATCTAATAAACTTATAAAGAAGATCTTTATAGATTATTTCTTTTAAAACTAAGCTAATAGATATTAGAATAGAAAGTTATTAATAGAATTTTTTAAATAAGGATAATAGTTTTAAAATAGTTATAAATAATATATAATATTTATTCTTAGTAAAAGTAAACTTAGAATCATTATAGAAAAGCTAATATAACTCTTTAACTAATTATTCTATAAATAAAAAAGGTTTTTGAAAGAATAATCTTTTAAAATAATTAAAAGTAATACTCTTAACTTGATTATCTATATACTTATAAGCTTAATATTTATTAAAGTAAATATATATAGTTAGTCTATTAAGAACTATATATTTCCAAAAAAACAAAAAAATATTAAAACTATTATTAAGCTTATTAGTAAGATTAATAACTTGAAGAAGTTAAACTAAATTAGTATTAAACGAAGAAAGGTTATAAATTAAATATATATTAATAAATAAATTATATATATTGTTAGTTACTTAGAAATAAATATATAAAGTTATTAAATTATATTTAAGATTATTTTACTCGAGTATCTTACTTATAAGTAGTTTAGTTGTTTTATAGAATAATTATTTATTAGAAACTCTTAGTTTAATAATAAGGTTTAGTTATTTAATAGAAAAGATTAACTAATCTCTTATAAGTTATATTTATTAAGAAGATACTAAAAGAAGAGTAATAGTAATATTAGAAGAAGTATTAAAAGAGATATAAATAGAAATCAATTTAGTGATTTAAGTTTATTATAACTTTAATTATTCTTATTAAACTCTAATTTATATTTACAATTTTAGGATTAATCTAGTTAATATAATTAGTTTACTATTTATTAAGAATAAAGTAAAACTCTATTTTTAAAGTTAGAAGAATAAAGAATTTATTATCTTATCTTTTCTTTTATTTTTCTTTTCTATATTAATATTAAAATCTATATTAGTATTATTAGTATACTAAGTTTCTAGATTATTATTAATATTCTCTAGATCTTTAGAATAAATATACTTTGTAAAGAGAATTATATTAAATATAAAGCCTTATTATAATATCTTAATACTCTTTTTAAATATATTATATTCAGTGTCTTGAGAAGAAGATATATTATTAAATAAGATTAATTAGTAGAAGTAAAAGTATAAGGAATATATAGAAAAAATAGAAAAGTAAATAAAGTTTATAAGTAAAGAGTGAAAAGGTAAAAATAAAAATAAAGAGGATAATAATAATAATAATAATACTTATATTACTATTTAGTAAAATAAACCTTCTTCTAATAACTCTAGTAGTTTTCTAGATAAGAAGAATTAGAAGTAAAGTATTATTTAAATAGCTATTAGTTGGCTAGAGAGATTAATAGTAAGTTGTTGATAATATAATAATATACTATAAATATTCAATAAAGAATAAGATTATATTATTCTTAGAATTAATAACTAAAGAGCTAAAAGAGTCGAAAAGCCTTAAAAGCTTATATATATATAATAGTTATATAAATTATATATTTAAAGTATATATATACTAAATATACTTAAAAGTCTACTTTATTACTAAAAGTAATCACTTTAGAATCAGGTAATAAAGTCAGTATAATATATACGAAAATTATTAATATAATAAGCTTAATATATATAGATCGTTATAATTACTTATATATTATTATAATAAATAATAATAAGTTTAAATATTATTAATTCAAGTTCTTTTAATAATCTATTTATTATTATAATCTCTTTAATAATTCTTTTGATATTAAATAATTTTATTTCTATTATAAAAGTTATTATTATATTTTACTTTAATATTTTCTAAATAATTAATCTATTATATAAAGATATTATATATTTTTAAAAAGATCTATTTATTTTATTATTATTAGTAAATAATATATCTAATATTATAAATAATTAAAATAAATAGTTTATATTATATTTAATAACTAAATATTTTATTCTTTATAAATAATTAATATAATAATTAGTTACTTTTAAATAATCTTTAAATAAATTAGTTAAAAAGTAAAATAATTAAGATATTATAAATATAATATTTATATATAAAGTTATTATTATATATAAAATGGATTTAACTTTCTTTTAATATTCTTTAATTATTAATCTTATTATAATTTCTTTATTCTTTTTAATTTCTATTATTCAAAGTAAAATATTAATAAGTTTATTATTTAATAAATTAAACTTTTTAATAATCTTTTTAATATAGATATTATAAATAAATTATAATTTCTTTTAAGATTAATTTCTAATAATCTATATTTCTAGAAACTATTTAGTATTATTTATTTTATATAATTTATATATAGATTAAATCTTATTAATAATTTTTTCTACTTTTTTAATATATTTTCTATTATAAATAACTTAAATATTATTAATAAAGAAAAATATTAATATTTTATAATTTTTAATAATAAATATATAAAGTTTATTTAAATATAACTTTATTTTTAATTTAATTAAAGTTTTAATAAAATTTTTAAATTATATTATTAATAAGTTTTATAAATTATAAAAAGTATAATTAATAATAATAATTATATCTTCTATTTTATAATTATCTAGAAAATAATATATAATTAATTCTTTATTTAAATTATATAGTATATTTATAAAAGTATTTACTATATTAAACTATTTAGTTTCTAAATTAAATTTAATAATTATAATTATAATAATATAAAAAGAATAAAAAGTAAATATTATTATATAAATAAATTTAATTATATTTTTTATTTATAAATCTTCTTTTATTATAAATTATAATCTATATTTAATAATATAGTTATCTTAATTGATTTTATATATAAAAACTTATTTAAAAGATATTAGTTTTATTTTTATTAAACTTTTTAATATTACTTTTTATATATTCTAAATCTTAAAATTATTAATCTTTTTATTATAATTAGTTTTAAATATTAATATTAATTTTATTAGATATATATCTAAATTTTAATATTATTTAAATAATTTTACTATTTAATTTTTATAAATTTTAAATAATTATAATAATTTAATTATAGATTTCTTTAATTTAATTATAATTATAATAACTATTATATTATAAAGTATTATAAATTTACTTTACTCTTTATTTTTATTTATATCTAAATAATTAAACTAGAATATATTATAGAAATTATTAAACTTTTTATTATCTTTAAAAAATAATTAAAATATAATTATTTTAATAAATATATTAATAATCTTCTTATTATACTTTATATAAAGTTATTTATATCTTTTAATTTTATATATTAAGATTTAATTTAGTTGTTAATAAAAGAAAAGTTTAATATTTTATATATTTTATATTTTTTTTTTAAATTTATTCTTTTAATTAGAACTTTGATTATTATAACAAGATTATTAATAAAAGTATTAAATAACTTTAGAATTCATAATTATAAAACTAAGAAGAGTTTAAGATTAAAAGAGCTTATATATAATAAAAGGTTATATATAGCTAGTATATATATACTAAATTATATAACTCAGTATATAATTATTATTATAATATATTTGTTAAAATCGTTATAATTATAAATTTTAGTTTTTTAAATAATTAAATCTTTTTATTTTATATATTAGTTAATTAAAAGACTTTTTATTATATTAAAGTAATTTTAATCTCTTTTTATTTATATTATTAAATATTATTATATAAAGTATATATAAGATTATATAAAATATTTTTAATTTATAAAAATATATATTTAATAATATTTTCTTCTTTTAAATTTTCTTTATATTTTTTATAAAGTATATTAATAATATTAATATAATTATAATTTATTTTATTTTTAAACTTATTAACTCTTTTAATTATTAATAAATTAAATAATATAGATTTATTAGATACTTTGTATTTTATTTATTTTCTTTATTAACTTTATTTATTATTAATTAAATTATTAATATCTATATTCTAAATTTAATTAAATATAGTTTTAATTCTAATATTAGTTTAATCTTTAAGTTGATTTTATATATATTATATATTTAAACTATTATTATTTTTATCTAAATATAAACTATTATCTAATAATTATAAATTATTAGAAAGTTTTTATTTATTATTCTTAAACTTCTTTATTTCTAAAATCTCTTTATAATATTTTTAATTATTAATATTTTATAAAGAGATTTCTTTTATAATTATATTAAAATCTATTATATTATTATTTTCTAATAATAATCTATTTAAGTTTTTAATAATCTAAAAATTAAAAATTTAAATAACTTTATTTAAATACTTTTTTAAAAATAATTCTTATTTCTTTTTAGTTTTAAAATAAATAATATTTTTATTAAACTAGATATTATAAATAATAATAATCTTATTAAACTTTAATATTTATATATAATAGATTAATAATTTAAATATATAATTTATTAAATATTTTAAATATATTTAAAAATTAACTTTATATTATATTTTATTTATATTTATTTCTTATTTTTTATTTAAAAGATAAACTTGATAACTATAATAATATATATTATTCTAGTTTAAATATAAATTAACTATAATTAATATTAATAATACTAAGTTATACTATTAAAAATATTATTTAAATTAAAAATCTAAAACTTTATTTAATATTTTAAAGCTTCTTTATTATAATAGACTTATATTATATAAATAAATTATAATTTATATAACTTTAAATTATAAATTTAATAAAAGATTTATTTAGATTTATATTTTTATTATTTTAATAATAACTTTCTAATTTATATACTTTATTATATTATTTAACTTATAAATATAGATTAATAAGAGTTTAATTTTAATTCTTTTAATAGATAATTATTATTTATACTTTATATATCTATTTATTTTAATTACTAAGTTATTATTATTTTATTTAATAATATAAATTAATAAATAATATTATCTTTTTACTTATATTTTAAAATTAATAATTATTTAAAATATTTTATAATAAATCTTATTAATTAATAGGATTTTAAAGATTTTATTATTATATAATTTCTTGATTAATAATAATTATAAATAATTATTAAATAATATTAAAAAGTTGAAAAGATTTTATATAATTTTATAAAATAGTTTTAATAATTATTAATTCTTTAGATAATAATTAATTCTTTAAATAACAATTAATTATCTACTTTATATATACTCTTATATAATATTTATAATTAACCTTTAAAACTCTTTTAATTCTTATATCTTTTACTTTATTTATTAGATATTTAAATACTTTCTAATCTAGATACTTAGTTTTATTATATTATATTTATATTATATCTTCTTTATCAAGTTAAAAATTGTATAATTATTTAAATAGTTTATTAATCTTATATTAAATAACTAAATATATTATTATAGTTTTATTTATAAAAATATTATTTAATATAATTAAATAATAAGAAATAACTTTCTTAAATTCTAAAAAAACTAAGTTATATTTTTATATAAATAATATAATAATTATATTTTCTTTATATAGTTTATATCTTAATGTATAATTAAGATTATAAAATTATAAATTTATCTTTATTAATTAAAACTTCAAAACTATATTAATATAAAAACTAAGAATAAAAATAATATTTATTAAAATAAAATCTTTTATATTAAATCTATTTAAACTATCAAAAATATTTTCAATAGTATATATATTATATCTAGTAATTAGTAATAATAATATATCTACTTTAATAATATTATTATTATTAAAATAAATAATTTTTTTATTATTAAAAAGAGAGATATTATTAATTAAATATATTATATTATAGTTATTTAAAAGAATAAAGTTTATTAAATAATATTTATTAGTAATAATTAATATAAAGTATATATTAAAATTATTACTTTTTATTAAAAAGAGATTAATAATTATTATTATTACTTTTTTAAGAAATAGTAATAAGAAGATAATTAAATTAATTATTAATTATAATAAACCTTTTTTAATTATAACTTTCTTTAAATTATTCTATTAAAATAGTTTAAATCTCTTTTTAATCTATTTAATCTTAGTTATATTAAACTTCTTTTTAATTAATTTATCTTTTAATATACTTTTCAATTATAAATAATCTTTTAATTTTTTAATATATTTATTCTTTAAATTAAAGAACTAATTCTTTAAATAATATAAATAATTCTTATTCTTTTTTTTAAATAGTTTATTTTTAGTATTTATAATTTTAAACTTAAATTTATTTTTCTTATTTAAATTAGTTTCTAATCTTTAATAAATCTTTAATAAAGATTATAATTATATATATATTTTTTCTTTTAAGTTCTTAAGATTTATTAATTAATTAAATATTAAGAATAATATTTATTTAGTCTAAAATTAAAATAAATAAATTAAATTATTAATTAATAATAATTTATCTTAATTCTTTATTTATTTATATTAACTTAATCTTAATTTTAATTATTTTAAAAAAAGTAATTATTATAATTATTTTTTTTATTTTATTCAACTAATAAATATATACTTTATTATAAATTATATTCTATTTTTTATATTAATTACTTAATAATACTTGATTATAATATATTTAATTAAAAATATTAATATATTCTCTTTAAATATTAATAAGAATTATAGAATTATATAATATTAAATAAGTTTTAAATAAGTAAATAATATTATAAAGTATAATATTACTAAAGTTAGTATTTTGAAGATTATAATTAATAAAAAAGTTTATATTTATAATTATAAAGACTTATATATAAATATTTTTAAAAGCTTTATAATAAAAATTATATTTTATTTTTTTAATCTAGAACTTCTTTTATATAATTATAAAATCGTTATAAATATCTTTAATTAATAAATATTTTAATTTTAATAGATTTTTTATATTAGTATTTTTCTTATTAATTCTATTTATCTTAGTATTATAATTAATAAATAATTAAATATATAATTTATCTTTTAATTAACTAATAATTAATATTTCTAATAAAGATTAAATAAATTAATCTATATTTATTATCTTATTAAATTGAATTTTGATTAGAAGTCTAATTAGTTTATTATAAAGATTAAAGTTAATTAAATATTATATTTATTTAATTTAGTATTATTATTTAAATTTAAAGAACTATATTATCTATTATTACTAATTAGATAATTTAATATTATTAATTATTCTAAGTTAAATTATAATAATTAATAATCTTTGAAAAAAAGAAAGTAAATATAAAAGAGTATTTAAAAAATAACTTTTAAATAAACTAATAAATAGTTTAATCTATATAATAAAATATATATTAAATTAGACTTATAATTATTATAATTAAATAATAATTAAATATATAAAAATAATTAAAATATAATTAATTAGATTTATTCTTTTTTCTCTCTTTAATTTTATAATTTATAAAGAAAATATAAATAAAAGTTATAATATATTAATAAAAGTTCTTTATTATATATAAAGATTATTAATTTTTAATAATATTATAATAATTATTATAAACTTTAACTTTAATATTAATATAGATTAGTTTATAAAAGTTAATTATATATTTATATAATCAAGTAATTAAATCTACTTTATAATCCTAAATACTATATAATTTTAAATATTATATATTTCTTTTTATAATACTTTTTAAATTGAAAATATAGAATTTAGAAAGATAAAATTATTAATTTATATATATAAAGTAGAATATAATATATATCTTAATTTTTAAATATACTAGTTTATTAAATCTATAAAAAAGTAAAATTGTAAATATTATATTTAATTAATACTTTTAAATTATAATATTATTTTAAACTCTCTTCTAAAGATTATTATAAATATATTATTAAATTATTTATTTATAATAATTTTTGAATTTATTTAATCTCTAGTTAAAGTTAATTCTAAATTATAAAGTATTAAATAATAATATAAACTGTTTTTTAATATAATAGAAATATAATATATTATTATATTAAATTAGAGTTTAGATATTAATATTATAAAGTTTAAAGAATAAAGAAAATAATTTAGTTTTACTAAATTCTTTTTAATAATAATTAAGTTATATTTAAATTTATTAATTATATTAATCTACTTTATATTGATATTTAATAAAATATAAATATTTATATATTTAAAATCTTCTTTATATAATTTTAAAAGCTTTTCTTTAAATACTTTTCTAAATAATATTAAATTAATTAATATAGTTATATTAAAAAGATTTATTTTAAAATTAAATATATATTTAATTAAGTATTCAAGTTTTATTATAACTAAAGATTATTATAATAAGATATAATATAAAGTTGTTAAAAATAAAAAGTTTTCAAGAAATAATAAATTAAAGTTATAATTTAAAAGACTTATATAATATTTATTTATTTTAAACTTCTTTAGTTTATTAATTATTTAATCTATTTAAGTATTTATATTTTAAAGCTTTTAATTTATATTCTAATTTATTTATAATTTTAAATAATATTTTTATTAAAAAGAATATAAACAAATAATAATAAAAAGATTTGAATAAATATTATATTAAATATAAAATAAAAAATATTTAAAATTTAAAATTTAAATAATTATATATAAAAGTATTATTTAAATTTATATAAATATTAATTTAAAATATATTTATTAAAAATATAATTAATAATTTATATATTAATTATTTTTTTTATTTTTTATTATTAATTTTAAAACTTTTTATAATTCTCTATTATTATATAAATAAATTATTAATTATTTATATATAAAATATAATTATTAACTAATAAATAATCTATTAGTTAATAAATAAGTTAATAAATAACTTATTAATTAATAAATAATTTATTAATTAATAGATAATAATATAAATATTTTATTATAATAATAGAGATTATAATTATTTATTTTTAAAATTAAATATATAACTTCCTTACTTCATTTTTAATAGATTTAATTAAAAGTAATAAATATATATAATTCTTTTACTATTTTACTTTATTTACTTAATATCTAACTATATAATTATCTAGATAATATATTTGAATTTATATATTTATTAATAAGTTTATTAATATTTAAAAATAATAAAACTTAATCTATTTATATAACTATTTATTAAATTAAAAATATAATAATTTGAAGGTTTATATTTTTATATTATAATAAAAATTATATTTTTAGTATATTCTTTAATTAATAAATATAAAATAAAGTTAATTTAATATTTAGAGATTATTTCTCGATTTAGAAATACTTTTATTTATTAATTATAACTTCTATAGATATATAAATAAAAAATATTATAGATCTCACTTTCTATTTCTTTATATTTAATTTATAGTATTATTACTTTTAATTGAATATAGTATATAAATAGAATTAAAATTAAAAAGGTTAATAAAGATAAAAACTTATTTTAATTTTAAATTAAAGAAAGTTATTTTCTTAATAATTATATATATTTATTTTAGTTTATTTAAAAAGTAAAAGGAATTAATTTTTAGAAAGTTTAATACTTCTAATAATTATAATATAAATATATATAAAGTAATTTTATTAATAAAAGATTTAAATCTTTTAATTAAAACTTTTTTCTATATTATTTCTAATATTAATAAGTTTAAAATTTTAATTATTATAAACTTTGTCTTTTAAAAATATTTAACTTATATTAATTATATTAATTCGATTATTATTATAAATTGTAATTAAAATTATTTACTTATTTTTCTATATTTATTAGATATAAATATAATATTTAATATATCTAGTATATTAAATAAATAACTATATATTACTAAATACTTTATACTAATATATATTTAGAAATTAAATTTCAAATTATAATATAATAAAGATTTAATTATATCTAATAATATATATTAGATATATAGATTTCTTTTAAATTAATAAAGATTATAATTATCTATTTAAAAGAAATTTAAATATATTTTAATATAATAATTATCTTTCTTTTAAATTTATAAACTTTAAATAATTTTAAAAGATTTTAATAATAGTATTTTAAAATATTATTAAAAAGTAAAGAATAAATAACTTACTTTAATATTATTATATAAATTAATAATAATAATAAATATATTACTTTAACTTTATTATATCAATTAATCTCTCGAAGTATCTTATATTTAATATATAAGTTGTTTTATAAATTTATTTTAGTATCTAGAGATTAAAATCTATTAATAATAAAAGATAAATAAAATAAAATCTAATTTATAACTAGTTTTTTATAAGTATTTATTAGTTTTATAATAAAATTTAATAGTATAAAAAGATCTAAATTTATATTAAAAAATAAAATATACTTTTTATTATTATTCTTTAATCTATTATTATTTAGATTATTAAATAAAAATATCTTTAATATATAAATTAGTTTATTATTATTAAAAAATCAAGTTAATTTTTTAATAATCTTAAAAGTTATTATAATATTAATATTCTTATTTTTAAAATTAAAAAATAAAAGTATTAATATTTATTATAAATAAAAACCTTATATATAAATAAAGTTCTTAGAATTATAAAAGTTATACTTTATATTATTTTTAATTATATATAGTTTTTAGAATTATAAAAATTATATTAATAAATATTTAGATTTTTTAATAATTTATATAATAGTTTATAATAATTTATAATATAGTTAATAATATAATAAATAATATAACTTATAATATATAATTTATTAAATAATAAGTAAATTATTAATTAATATATTTAATCTATTTATAACTCAAAATTATAACTTAGTACTATTTTTAGTTATATAAAGTAAAAAAGTATTTTAAAGCTTTTAAATATAATTTTCACTTTAATTTAAATATCTAAAAATAAATTCATTTAATTTTTAATTATTAGTATTATTAAAAAAAGATTTTATAAAGAAGAAAGTATTATATTTTAAAGATATAATAAAAGTTCGAATTATATAATTATAATTTTTAAATCTTATTCGTTCTATTAATTAAAAGATAATAAATTTATTAATATAAGATTTTAATATTAAAAATTATCTTTAATATAAGAAAGATTATAATATTCTAATAATAATAATTAATATTAATTATTAGTAAATATTATTATATCTCTTTTTAAATAAAGAAGATTTTAAAATTAAATTAATTTTATAATTTATTTTATATAATATTCTTTTATATATAAATTTAAATTACTTATATAAATAATATTAAATATTAATAATAAATAATTATTTTTCTTTTAATAACTAATAATAACTAATAGATTTATTTAACTTTAATATATATTTATAATATATTTATTTATAATTTTACTAACTTTAAATAATATTAAATAAAAAAGTATAATAAATATTAAAGAAAGATTATTTATATTTAATAAATTATTTAAATAATAAAATCTTTTAGTAAATTAAACTTTATTAATTTAATAATAATAAAATTAAAGAAAATAGATAGTAAACTAGATTAAATTCTAATTAAGATTAAAACTTTAATAAATTTTTTAAAAGATAATTATTTATTTATACTTTTAATTCTATTTTATTATTTTAAGATTTATAAAATATATTTTATTTAAAATTAATAAATATCTTTTTATTTATTTAATATAATAAAATAACTTTAAATAATAAAATTATATATTATAATATTAATTAATATAAGAAATTATTTATTATATTTAAATAATTAAAATAATTTAGAATAAGATTTTAAATAATAATATAACTTTAATAAAAAAGTTCAATAAAAATATAATAAAATTAATTAAATTATAAATATTAATAATATTAAGATTAAATATAAAGTTTATAAAAAAATAAATAAAGATTAAAATTTTTTTAAATATATAATTAATTTAGTTCTTTATAAAAATATTAAAAATAAAGTTCTTTAATTTAATTATTTAATTTAAAATATCTTTATTTTTTTTTAAAAATCTTAGATTTTTAAAATTTATTTTTAAAACTATTTAAATAATTCTTTTAAAACTTAATAATAAGAAAAAAACTTTAAAAGAGAGTTTATATTTTCTTTATTTAACTTTTATAAATAATAAAAAGTTAATTAATATTTAAGATAATAAAATATTATTTTTTATAATATTTAGATTATTTAATTATATTTTTAATCTTATTATTTATTAATTATATCTTTATATAATAAAGTATTTTATTAATCTTTTAAATCTTTCTTTAAAAAAGAATATAAATTTAATTTATTAAATTATTAATATATTTAAATAATTTCTAAATTTTAAACTTTTAAATCTAAACTATTAATTAGATTTCTAAACTTTATATTATAATAATTTAGATCGAATTATTATAATATTATATAAGTTAATTATATATAGATTAGATCTAGAAATTAGAATATATATATATATATTAATATATATATAATTTAATTACTTATTTTATATAATAACTTTCTATATATAAATCTTTGAATTTTTATAATCCTTTTAGTTCTTTAGTTATTAATTCTAAAGTTATTTAATATTCTAAATTAGTAGTTTTATTATATTATTAATAATTTAATAATCTCTTTAATTATATTAATAATTATCTAAATAATATTATTATAAATCTCTTTTTATTTTTAAATCCCTTTAATAATTCTCTAAATAATAGAAGTAGATTTATTTTAATTTACTAATATATAGTATTTACTTTTTTATTATCTATAAATCTATTTAAATCCTAAAAGACTTAATTTAATAATATTTATATTTTAAACACTTTTTTAAAAATATTTATATATTTTATCTTTTAATACTTTTAATTAAACCTTTATATAATAAAAAAGTTTTCTAGCTTTCTTTCTTGAAATCTAGTTTAATATTTAAAAACTTATTAAGTCTAATTAAATATTATTTTAAATAGAAGATAAATTATCTCTAAAATATAATAAAAGTAAACCTTTTATATTTATTTATTTATATTAATTAAAATCTATTTACTTTATTTAAAATATTAATCTTTATTTATAAAGAGAGTAATATTAAAAAGATAAAAATATTTAAAAAGTTCTTTTTATTATTAATCTATTAATAATAATTCTTTTAATCTCTTTTAATCTAATAATTAATATATTATTAAAATAAATATAATAAATCTAAGTTTAGTTTATAGTATTTATAAATAAAATAAAATAATAGTTATTATTATAATTTATAATCGAATATAATATAATAATAATTTATAATATATTCTAAATCTTAGCTTTATAATAATAATTATAAGTTATTTATTAAACTTTAACTTTGATTCTAATAACTTATATAATTATATAACTTTACTTTATAAGTTAATAAAAAATAATATCTTTTATTAAACTAAAACTTTTATTAACTTTAAAATTAATAAATTTATATTTATTAATATTTCTTTTTTTAAATAACTTTATTATAATCTTAAATTTATAATTAAATACTTAAAGATACTTTTATAAATTAAGAAATATAATAATTAGAATAGTCTTTTAATAATCTATTATATTTTTTTTAATTTTATAATTAATAGTTATATCTAATTATTTACTCTCTTTCTAATTAATTATTTATTTAGAAATTTATATAATTATTTTAGATAAAAATAATTAACTAAAAACTATATATTAATTAATTATATATATTAGTAATTTATATAATTAAAAAACTTTCTTTTATTATAAACTTATATATATAATTATAAAATTAAAGTATATTTATTTAAACTTAAAATAATAAATATAGTTTATATAACTAATATATTATATTATAACTTTAAATTTAATTGAAAAAATAAAAAGTTAATTAAATATAAAAAAGAAGTTTTGAATTTATATAAAGATATTATTAAAATAAAACTTTTATTTTCTATTAAGAATATATATTATATTATTAAAAAATTATTTTATAAATATTAAAAAAATTATAAAATCTTAAATATTTACTTTATTTACTTTATTAAAAAAGTTAATATAATAAAGAATAACTATATAATTATATTAATTATATTAGTTATTAAGTTTATATTTTATAAATAATATATTAAAGATATAATTATTATTATAAAAAGAAAATTAAAGTAAATTAAGTTAATAACTTTTAAATCTAATATTATATTTAAAAGATATTTAAAGCTTTTATAAGTCTTTAAACTAGAATATAAACTAAATATAATTAAGATATATATAATATCTATTATAACTTTAAACTATATTTATAAAAGAGATAGTAATAATAAACTTTTTATAATTACTTTATAAAAAGTTAATATTTTAATTAACTAATAAAGAAACTAGTAAACTATTAAATAAAATATAATTAATCTAATTATAAAGTTATTAACTTTAATAAATTAAATTAATATTATATATTCTTTTATAAATATTAAGAATACTAAACTATTTATATTAATTAAATATATTATTTATATTTATATATTTTCTAAAGTAGAATT
>JANGZZ010000310.1:0-27925 GCA_026225955.1 Clarireedia paspali | reverse complement strand
CGGACAGGTCTATTTCCTCTATAACAGAGTGGATGATATTGACCGTAAAGCAGATGAGATTTCCATGCTTGTTCCTGACGCAAGGGTGACCTATGCACACGGGAAAATGACGGAAAATGAACTTGAGTCAACCATGCTTAATTTCCTTGACGGACAATTTGATGTGCTTGTCAGTACGACGATTATTGAAACCGGCGTTGATATTCCAAATGTAAATACGCTGATTGTCCATGATGCAGACAAGATGGGCCTCTCTCAGCTCTATCAGCTTAGAGGCCGGGTCGGACGTTCAAGCAGAATTGCCTATGCATATTTCACTTACCGGAAAGATAAAGTTCTGACAGAGGTGGCAGAGAAACGTCTGCAGGCGATCAAAGAATTTACGGAGCTTGGTTCAGGCTTTAAAATTGCCATGCGGGACCTCTCCATCCGCGGAGCTGGAAATCTGCTTGGTGCCCAGCAGCATGGATTTATTGATTCTGTCGGATTTGACCTGTACTCTCAAATGCTGAAAGAAGCCATTGAAGAGCGACGTGTGGAAGGGCCGAAAGAAAAGCCGTTCCAGGTTGAAATCGATCTTGAAGTCGATGCGTACCTTCCTGAAACATACATTTCAGACGGCAGACAGAAAATCGACATCTACAAGCGCTTTAGAGCAATCTCTTCTCTTGCCGATCTAGAAGAGCTGCAGGAGGAAATCATTGACCGCTTCGGGGACTATCCTCAGGAAGTAAATGACCTTATGCAGATTGCCAAGCTTAAAGTGTTCGCCGTTCAGGAAAAAGTGGAGATGATCAAGCAGGATAAGGACACGGTGTCCATCTATGTAAGCGAAGAGACAAGCGCGCAGGTAGACGGCCAGAAGCTGTTTGATCTGAGCAATCAATATGGACGCGCGGTCGGTCTTGGCATGGACGGGAAACGCCTGAAGATGACGATTCAGATTAAGGGAGTTAAGCCTGATAAATGGCTCAAGATCGCTGAAGGACTGCTGAACGGTCTTGGATCAGCAAAAAAAGAAGAGATTTCTGCAAAAGGGGTTTAGATCTGCCTCTGACTGTCAAAGCTGTAGAAGAAAATACTGCCTAATCAAGAAAATTTCACTGATGTTGTGTATATTGCGTGCAGGGCTGAAGGATACTATCCGTAAGAAATGGTGGTTGTTGCAAAGAGTTCCTGCGAGCAAGCAATCATCAACTACTCAATCATCAAGTGAAAGTGAGGCAGCATTAGATGAAAGCAACTGGTATAGTACGACGTATTGATGATTTAGGCCGCGTGGTGATTCCAAAGGAAATCCGCAGAACTCTGCGCATCCGTGAGGGAGATCCGCTTGAAATCTTTGTAGACCGCGACGGTGAAGTTATCTTAAAGAAATATTCCCCGATCAGTGAACTGAGTGACTTTGCAAAGGAATATGCAGACGCTCTGTATGACAGCCTTGGACATCCAGTCCTCATTTGTGACCGTGATACCTACATAGCAGTATCAGGCGGTTCAAAGAAGGAATACATGAACAAAAACATCAGCGAGCAGGTTGAAAAAGCAATGGAGGACCGCAGCTCTTTGCTGAATACCGAGGGCGGCAGCATCGAGCTTATCGACGGCAATGCAGAGGAACTTAAATCGTTCACAGTCGGACCGATCGTTGCAAATGGAGATCCAATCGGGGCGGTTGTCATTTTCTCGAAGGATCAGTCTGTTGGGGAAGTAGAACATAAAGCAGTAGAAACAGCTGCAGGCTTTTTAGCCCGTCAGATGGAACAATAGTCTTTATTTATACCGTTTTAATCAGGCAGCAGCTTTTGCTGCCTTTTCTTATGCCTGAAAGAGGGAAAAATAGACAAAAAGGGCCGCTGATTAAGATTTGAAGGGAGTTTCTTGTGATATAATAGGCTCGGTTAGCTTACTATGGAAGGAGAATTGGACGATGGACGTCCGTTCCGGGCCATCAAAACATCTTTTTTTGCAGGGGACAGCGGTATTAACCATTGCAGCTCTGCTTATTAAAATCATGAGTGCGGCATACCGTGTGCCTTATCAAAATATAGTCGGAGACATCGGCTTTTATATTTACCAGCAGGTCTATCCATTTTACGGAATAGCCATCATGCTCGCTACGACGGGATTCCCGGTCATCATTTCTAAGATGATGATTGAATTCGGAGAAAAAGGAAATGCTTCTTCAAACTCGAAAATTTTAAGGGTGTCCTTTCTGTTTTTATTTGCAGCGGGACTTATCTTTTATCTGATCTTATACATAGGCTCCGATCAGCTGGCTTCGTTCATGGGGGACCTTGAGCTTGCGCCGCTGATCAGAGTAATCTCTTTTTCTTTTTTGCTTGTTCCGTTTGTATCCATTTTAAGAGGCTATTTTCAGGGAGAGGAAAACATGCTGCCGACTGCCGTATCCCAGGTGGCGGAGCAGGGAATCAGAGTTTTGACGATTCTCCTCTTTTCCTACTTGCTCATCAATAACGGGTACTCATTGTATGAAGCAGGACAAGGAGCCCTTTTCGGTTCTCTTACAGGAGGATTTGCCGCTTTCATTCTGCTGGCCGTTTTTTTGTCAAAAGACAAAAGGGGCGTCTCCTTTTTCGGGAAAAATGACTCTTCAATAAGGACGTCACACATCCTTTCTTATTTGGTTAAGCACTCCCTAACCATTTCGATTACCAGCCGGATTATTATTTTTATTCAGTTGATTGATGCCATGCAGCTGTATTCAGAGCTTTTGAAAAACGGCTTTGAGATGTCTGATGCCAAAAGAATGAAAGGGATCTACGATCGGGGCCAGCCTTTGATTCAGCTTGGAACCGTTGTTGCTACTTCTTTTTCACTCTCGCTCGTCCCCTTGATTGCTTATGCTAAACGGAGCGGAAATCATGCGGTTATTTCTGAAAGGATCACAGCTTCATTAAAGATTTGTACCGTAGTCGGAGCAGGTGCATCAGCCGGTCTGATTATGATTATGGAACCGCTGAATATTATGCTCTTCAAAAATGAATCAGGGACAGAGGTTCTTGCTGTTCTGAGCCTGTCTGTCATCTTTACTTCCTATTCTCTGACGCTCACCGCCATACTCCAGGGTTTGAATTATACGGTCTTCCCTGCATTTGCTGTCCTGATTGGAACCGCTGCGAAACTAGCTTTGAATGAACTGCTCGTTCCGGAGTTTGGTACGGCAGGCGCAGCGGTTGCCACTGTTGCGGCTTATGGTGTGATTGCGGGACTGAATGCCGGCTACCTGAAGTCGAAAGGGTATAGGCTCGCCGGCAGGGTGAATACAGGAAAGGTTGCGGCTGCAGCGCTTATTATGATGGGAGCTCTCTTTGCCTATTCGGCTCTTTTTTCAGAAAGCTGGATGGCAGGAAACCGTTTGGCCGCATCAGCAGGGGCTCTTTGCGGAGCTTTATTCGGGGGAACAATCTACTTGATTGCCATCCTGAAATTATCTATTTTTACACAAAAAGAACTTGAAGCTTTTCCGGGCGGAAAGAAGCTCGGAGCGTTTTTAAAATAAAGGAAACGGGGTATGAATATATGGCCAGGAAGATTACGGTTGTCGGACTTGGCGGCTCTGATGCAAGCCATATGCCGCTTGGGGTATACCGCAGACTCACTTCAGCATCTGCGCTGTACTTAAGAACAAAGGAGCATCCTGTTGTAGCAGAGCTTGGGGCAGAGCTTCCGGGCTATGTGTCCTTTGATTCTGTCTATGAAGAAAACAGCCAGTTCGGTGATGTATATAAAATAATTGAAGAAGAGCTTTATAAAGAAGCAAGTGACAAGGACATTGTTTATGCTGTACCCGGACATCCCCTCGTTGCAGAGCAAACCGTTCAATATCTTCTGCAAAACGGGAGAAAAAGAGGGTATGAGGTTGAGATTGCAGGAGGACAAAGCTTCCTGGATCCGACATTTACGGCACTTGGAATCGATCCGATTGACGGCTTTCAGATGGTGGACGGCCTCTCGATGAAAAGAGAGCAGCTGAACTACAGGCAGCACCTGATTATCTGCCAGGTCTATGATCAGATGGTTGCTTCTGAAGTAAAGCTGACGCTGATGGAAGATCTGCCTGATGAGTATGAAGTGATGATCGTCACTGCAGCCGGAGGACGGGACGAAAAGATTGTTAAAGTCCCTTTGTTTGAACTGGACAGAGCCGCGGCAGTGGATAATTTAACAAGTGTCTATGTTCCTCCGATAAAAGAAGAAGAGCAGCTGAATCATCAATTTCAGACTTTGCGTTCAGTCATTGCCGAGCTTCGGGGCCCAAACGGCTGTCCATGGGACAAAAAGCAGACACACAGCTCTCTTAAGCGGTACTTAATCGAAGAATGCTATGAGCTGATCGAAGCGATTGACGAAGAGGACGACGACCACATGGTTGAAGAGCTCGGGGATGTCCTGCTGCAGGTTATGCTGCATGCCCAAATCGGATCTGATGAAGGCATGTTTTCCATAGATGATGTGATTCGGACGCTGACGGATAAAATGATCCGGAGACACCCTCACGTCTTTGGGACGGCAGAGGCCCGTGATGAAGGAGAAGTCCTTGCCAACTGGCAGGAGATTAAGCGCGCAGAAAAAGGCTCACAGCAGAAGGAGCCGTTCCTGAAATCTGTAGCAGCTTCACTGCCTGCCCTGTCAAAGGCCTTTCATCTTCAGAAAAAAGCGGCCAAGGCAGGTTTTGACTGGGATGATGTGAACCCTGCATGGGACAAGGTGCAGGAGGAAATACAGGAATTCAAACACGAGGCAAAAGGAGCGGATTCCAAAAAAGTGCTTGAAGAATTCGGGGACATCCTTTTTGCACTCGTGAATATCGGCAGATTTTATGACGTAGAGCCAGAAACAGCGCTGACGTCTACTAACCATAAATTCACAAGACGATTCGAATATATTGAAAAGCGGGCTGAAGAGCTGAACAAACCGCTTGAGGACATGTCTTTAGAAGAAATGGACTCTTACTGGAATGAAGCGAAACAAAAGGGCCTGTAAAAGGGGAGTGCTTAAACCATGAGACTGGATAAATTTTTAAAAGTATCAAGATTAATTAAACGCCGGACGCTTGCAAAGGAAGTATCCGACCAGGGCAGGATTACTGTGAACGGAACGGTTGCAAAAGCCAGTTCAACTGTTAAAGAAGGGGACGAGCTCGCAATCCGCTTCGGACAAAAACGCATTACGGCCAAGGTCGAAAAACTCCAGGATTCTTCTAAGAAAGAAGATGCAGCCGGCATGTTCACAATCATAAAGGAAGAAAAGCTAAGCGAAGAATAGTCAGCAGGGGCTTGTTCTATTTTGCCTCCCTTTCTCATAGAAATAGATAAGAATATTTCTAAGAAGAATGCGGGGGCTGGCTATGAATCAATATTATGACAATGGATCACAGTCTAAAGGAACCATCCAGGAGCATGACGTGATTATGAGAGGCCGCAAGCTGCTGGACATCACAGGCGTAACCCATGTAGAAAGTTTTGACAACGAAGAGTTTCTTCTTGAGACGGTCATGGGCGCACTTGCCATTCGCGGGGAAAATCTGCAAATGAAAAACCTGGATGTCGACAAAGGCATTGTCTCCATCAAAGGGAGAGTTTTTGACCTTGTCTACCTAGATGACCAACAGACGGAGAAAGCTAAAGGGCTCTTTAGCAAGTTGTTTAAATGACGCTGTCCGTTCAATTCCTTACCATGCTCAGCATGGTCGGATCCGGCTGTTTTATCGGAGTTTCCCTTGATACATACAGCCGTTTCCTCATGCGGTCAAAAAGAGCAAAATGGATTGTGTTTATAAACGACGTCTTTTTCTGGCTGTTTCAGGGCCTTCTTTTATTTTACGTTCTTCTCCAGGTTAATGAAGGCGAGTTCAGGGTATACATTCTCCTTGCGCTGCTGTGCGGATATGCTGCCTACCAGAGTCTTTTGAAAAAAATGTACCTGGCTGTTTTGGAATGGATGATAAGGTTTGCTGTCGGTCTGTACAGAACAGCTTTAAGAATTGGTGATTTCATGTTGGTCAAGCCTGTCACAGGGCTGACAAAATTGCTCATTGCCATTGTCACCGGACTTGTCATCTTTTTATGGAAGTTGGTAAAATGGCTTTGCAGGCTGATATTCGGAACGCTTAAAGTGCTGATGGCTCCTGTCATTTGGATACTGAAAGGATTGCTTAAACTTGTTCCTGTTCGCATACGGAAATTCTTTCACAATTATTTCAAAAAAGCGGCAGGATTTTGTTTGAAAATCTTGAATATGTGTGGTAACTTATGGATTTTACGGAAAAAGAAGAAGTAAGGAGGCTAATGGATGAGTCTCGCTAAAGAACGGAAAATTACCCAGCTTCAGTCACAGTACGTGCAGCAGCAGGAGCGAAAAGACCAGATCATGAAACGGCGGAAACGCGGCCTTATCAGACGGCTGACGTTATTTGGATTAATTGCAGCTGTAACTTCTGTTATTGTGCTTTCGACCCTGATTTCCCAATCAAGCGCCATTGAAGAAAAGGCAGAAGAAAAGAAAAAGCTTGAGAGTCAGCTTGCTGAGCTTGAGAAAGAAGAAAAGGTGCTCGAAGAAGAAATTGTGAAGCTGAACGACGATGATTATATTGCAAAAATCGCCCGCCGCGACTATTTTTTATCGGATGAGAACGAAATTATCTTCTCTTTGCCAAAAAAAGGTAAAGAGTAGTGTTGTTGACACTTGATTTTTACATTATGTATAATTAACTATAATGAGTTTTTATGTTTATTAAGGAGGAGCATTTTTTTTATGTCGATAGAAGTTGGCAGCAAGCTGCAAGGTAAGGTAACGGGCATTACAAATTTCGGAGCGTTCGTAGAGCTTTCTGGCGGCACTACAGGACTAGTCCATATCAGTGAAGTCGCTGATAATTACGTGAAGGATATTAACGATCACTTAAAAGTAGGTGACGAAGTTACTGTAAAAGTCATCAACGTAGAGAAAGACGGTAAAATCGGTTTATCCATCAAGAAAGCTATTGATCGTCCTGAGCGCCCAGAACGTCCAGACCGCCCGAACCGCTCAGACCGTCCAAACCGCCCAGATCGTCCAAGAGGAAGATCAAATACAAATGAGTTCCGTCCTAAAGAGAATTTCGAGCAAAAAATGAGCAGATTCCTTAAAGACAGCGAGGATCGCTTATCATCTCTAAAACGCAACACGGAATCAAAACGCGGCGGTCGCGGAGCAAGAAGAGGTTAACTTGCTGCTATCTGATATAAATGCTTAATCGTCAGGAGAGCACATGCGCGTGTGCTTTCTTTTTTTTATGGAAAAAATGGATCCTGAAAACTTTTTTAAACTTTTTGTTGACGAAAGGGACAATCCTTTGTATTATATATCTTGTGCCTAACACAAATGGCTTATAAAAATGGCGGTGTAGCTCAGCTGGCTAGAGCGTACGGTTCATACCCGTGAGGTCGTGGGTTCGACTCCCTCCGCCGCTACCATTTTTAACTGGCCCGTTGGTCAAGCGGTTAAGACACCGCCCTTTCACGGCGGTAACACGGGTTCGAATCCCGTACGGGTCATCTTGTAAACCCCGGTTCTCATATTGAGAGCCGGGGTTTTTTGTATGGATTTTTTCCTTTCAGTTTCCTGCCATTTCCCCCGGTTGCGACTCATTTCTCAGACTGCTTACCCCCTTTTCCTGTAAAATGACCCTGTTTTTCGTGCATTTTGTCGCTATTCAAAAAAACAGTCGAACGTTTCTTGGTATACCGGCCCCTCGTTTGACAAATTCTTTTTTGAGCCTTTTATATAATAGCCGTAATATCAAAAAACGGGGGAATGAAAATATGGAAAAGGTAGAAAGAAGGGTAATCGAGCCGATGACCGAAGTCAGCCTTGAAAGAACGCATCAGTGGTTCAATCGTTCTTTGAACCGTTTTGGGACAAGAATGCAGCTTCTTTTTTTACATAGAGGCCTGCTGTTTGTGCTGATTGGCTTTCTTCTTGGACGGGCTTTAATTCTGACAGAGGTGCTTCCGTTTGCATTGCCGTTTTTCGGAGCCGTTCTGCTGATGAAAAAAGATAAAGCGCTTTTTGCTTCGCTTGCTCTGATCGGAGGAGCAGCCACCATCTCCTGGCAAACCTCTCTCTTTGTCACCGCCTCAATCTTCGTCTTCCTGGTGATGAAAAAGCTGACATCTATTCTTTACAAAGACAAGATGAAGGCACTGCCATTTGTTGTCTTTGCTTCTATGATGCTTACACGGATCGGGTACTTTTATCTTCAGGGCCCGCTTACTCTTTACGATTATATGATGGCAGGAGTCGAGTCCGGTCTTGCCTTTATTCTGTCGCTCATTTTCCTTCAGAGTCTGCCTCTTCTTACTGCAAAGAAGCACAAGCAGTCACTTAAAATAGAAGAAATTATCTGCATCATGATTCTTCTGGCTTCTGTCCTGACAGGGTTTGTCGGCGTCACTTATCAGGAGCTTCAGGCCGAGCACATCTTTTCTCGCTATATTGTCCTGCTGTTTGCCTTCATCGGGGGCTCAAGCATCGGCTGTACGGTCGGTGTAGTAACGGGATTGATTTTGAGTCTGGCAAACGTAGGGAATTTATATCAGATGAGCCTCCTTGCGTTTTCGGGGCTTCTTGGAGGCCTGCTGAAAGAAGGGCAGAAGTTTGGAGCGGCAATCGGCCTCCTGATTGGATCGCTGCTTATTACCCTGTACGGAGAGGGTTCAACAGATCTGATGAAAAACCTGACAGAGTCCGTTATTGCCATCGGCCTGTTTTTGCTGACCCCGAAGGCGATCACCAATAAGCTTGCCAAGCACATTCCGGGTACGAACGAACACACCCAGGAGCAGCAGCAGTATGTGCGGAAAATCAGGGACGTGACCGCGCACAGAGTCGATCAGTTCTCCCAGGTTTTTTATGCTCTTTCTGAAAGCTTTGCCACCTTCTATGAAAAAAGCGAAGAATCAGAAGACCAGCGGGGAACAGATTTGTTCTTGAGCACGATTACCGAAAAAACGTGCCAGACCTGCTTTAAAAAAGAAAGGTGCTGGGTACAGAATTTTGATACAACCTATGAGTTTATGAAGGCCATTATGGATGAAAGCAAAGAAAATACGTATCACAGCAACCGCAAGCTGAAAAAAGAGTTTGAAAAGTACTGCTCCAAACCGAAAAAGGTGGAAGAGGCTATTGAGCAGGAAATCAACTATTATGATGCGAACGAAAAACTGAAGCAGCAAGTGCAGGAAAGCAGGCGGCTTGTAGCTGAACAGCTGCTTGGCGTGTCTCAGGTCATGGAGGATTTTTCAAAAGAAATCAAGCGTGAGCGTGAGAATCATTTTGTGCAGGAGGAGCAGATTCTTGAAGCGCTTCAGAGCTTTGGCATTGAGATAGGGCACGTTGATATATACAGTCTTGAACAGGGAAATGTCGATATTGAAATGAGCATCCCGTTTTGCAACGGCCACGGGGAGTGCGAAAAAATCATAGCTCCGATGCTTTCTGATATTCTGGAGGAATCCGTCATTGTGAAACATGAGGAATGCTCAAGCTATCCGAATGGCTACTGTCATGTATCGTTCGGGTCTTCAAGAACGTATCGGGTTGACTCGGGTGTCGCCCATGCGGCAAAAGGCGGAGGTCTCGTTTCGGGAGACAGCTACTCAACTATTGAGCTTGGTTTCGGCAAATATGCGATTGCAATCAGCGACGGTATGGGAAACGGAGTAAGAGCCCATTTTGAGAGCAATGAAACCATCAAGCTGCTTCAGAAAATTCTTCAGTCCGGAATTGAAGAAAAGGTAGCGATTAAAACGATCAATTCCATCCTGTCCCTGAGGACGACAGATGAAATTTTTTCCACGCTTGACCTTGCGATTGTCGATCTGCAGGATGCTACGTGCAAGTTTCTTAAAATCGGTTCTACGCCAAGCTTTATTAAACGCGGAGACCAGATCATGAAGATACAGGCAAGCAATCTTCCGATGGGCATCATTGATGAGTTTGATGTGGAAGTTGTGGGAGAGCAGCTGAAAGCGGGAG
The DNA here is from genome assembly GCA_026225955.1 of Clarireedia paspali. Classification (NCBI taxonomy): domain Eukaryota; kingdom Fungi; phylum Ascomycota; class Leotiomycetes; order Helotiales; family Rutstroemiaceae; genus Clarireedia; species Clarireedia paspali. Next base: position 17,884 of record JANGZZ010000310.1, on the reverse strand, counting down.
ATCTGCTGATTATGATGAGCGACGGCATCTTTGAAGGGCCAAAGCATGTAGAGAATCACGATCTTTGGATGAAACGGAAGATTAAAGAGCTTGAGACAATGGATCCTCAGGAGGTCGCAGATTTAATTATGGAGGAGGTTATCCGGACTCGGGGCGGGAAAATTGAGGACGATATGACCGTTGTCGTTGCTAAAGTCGACCACAATACACCGAAATGGGCATCCATTCCGACTGCAAAACATATTAAAAAGCAAGGGGCGGTTTAAAGCTTTAAAGCCTTCTTTCAGAGTATAAAACTCTTTATTACTGGCGAGGATGATACTACATTATTTCCTTGGTGATAAGAGGATACCTGGAGGGGCTGAACCAATGAATAAAGGGAAACTGAAACAAATACTGCTGATAACAGACGGATGTTCCAATCATGGCGAAGATCCGGTCGCGATGGCTGCTCTTGCAAAAGAACAGGGGATTACCGTTAACGTCATTGGAATACTGGAAGAAAACATTGTTGACCAGGATGCGATAAATGAAATCGAAGGAATTGCGATGTCCGGGGGCGGAGTGAGCCAGGTGGTGTATGCTGAACAGCTGTCACAGACGGTTCAAATGGTCACCAGACAGGCGATGACTCAAACTCTGCAGGGTGTTGTGAACTCCGAACTGCAGCAGATTCTGGGCAAAAAAGTGACAATGGAGGAGCTCTCCCCCGAAAAACGGGGCGAGGTCATGGAAGTAGTCGATGAGCTTGGAGAAACAATCGGCATGGAGATCCTGATTCTTGTTGATACAAGCGGAAGCATGAAACCCAAGCTTCCGACCGTTAAAGAATCGCTGCTTGATTTATCAATCAGCCTGAATTCGAGAATAGGAGAAAATCAATTTTCAGTGTCTGTATTTCCTGGGAAAAAGGAAGAAGTCGAAACGGTCCTTGAGTGGACGCCGAAACTTGAATCTCTCTCTTCTATTTTCCCAAAGCTGACAACAGGCGGCATTACGCCTACGGGACCTGCCATTCGCGATGGCATTCATTCGTTTAAGAAAAAGCGTTCGTTAAGGAGCCTGCTTTCAGATGATGAACAATACTTCAATGAATCAAACATGTAATCTTCTGCCCGGCACTGTCGTTGAAGGAAAGTGGCATCATAACAAGTACCGCATCGTAAAGCCGCTTGGACAGGGTGCTACAGGGATCGTTTACTTGGCAGAAGGGAGAAGTGGACTTGCCGCTTTGAAGGTAAGCGGGAACAGCATGTCCATTACGTCTGAAGTGAATGTTCTTAAGCACTTTTCAAAGGTCCAGGGGAGTTCCCTTGGGCCTGCTTTAGTTGATGTAGATGACTGGATCCATCCAAGAACGGGGGAGCGGGTTCCGTTCTATGTGATGGAATATATCAGCGGAAAGCAGTACCTGGATTTCATCAGCAATCAGGGAATGGAATGGATAGGAGTCCTGACGGTTCAGCTGCTCTCGAATTTAGAGGAGCTGCACAGGGCCGGATGGGTATTCGGCGACTTGAAGCCTGAAAATCTGATGGTGGCAGAACGGCCGGTAAAGCTGCGGTTTATTGACGTCGGGGGCACAACTCTGAATGGAAGGTCAATCAAAGAGTTTACCGATTTTTTTGACAGAGGGTACTGGGGTCTCGGCACCCGCAGGGCTGAGCCGTCCTACGATTTGTTTGCAGCTGCCATGATCGTCATTAACTCTGTCCATCCCAAACGGTTTAAAAAGCAGGATGAGGGCGGCAGACAGCTCCTCGAAGTCATTCAGGACCACCCCTATTTAAGAAAGCATTCAGCTGTTTTGAAAAAAGCGTTATTGGGAAAATACCAATATGCCGCTGATATGAAAAAAGACTTTCTGACGTCGCTCTATGAGCAGGGTTCAGCAGCGCAAAAACAGCAGAAGAGCCGCGTGCAGACAGGACAGGCTCAAACGGCAAAACCGTCTCAGGTGCATGGACGGCAAAGCAGAACGTCCAAACAGGCGAAAGCGGGGAGGCCGGTGCCGTCAGGCAATGCCGCAAGTCACGGGCCGGTCCGTGTAAAAGCAAAAAAGAGAAGCAGGGCAGGAGGATGGGTAGAAACTATCATGATCCTTGCCGCACTGTGCATTATCTACTCGTTTTACGTCTATCACTATCTGATGTAGCGCGAATTTATGGTAAATATGTGAACGGGGGACTTCTTTTTTGCAGGGCTGAAAGCTGTCATGATAGTATGAAGGTACGCAAAGACTATGCTATAAAAGAGGAATGCCATGCTAGAACGTTTCAGACGTTTTCTTACACACTATGGAGTGAAAGACACAGCAGTCGTCATAGGTGTATCAGGAGGTCCTGATTCACTCGCCCTGCTTCATTTATTTATCCGGCTTAGGTCCGAATTCGGCCTGAGTCTTGCTGTCGCTCATGTTGATCACATGTTCCGGGGAGCTGAATCCGCTCTTGAAATGGAATTTGTAAAGGACTTTTGCAGGAACCATGATGTTCTGTGCGAAGCTGTGCAGATCGATGTCCCGAAGTATGCGGAGGAAAACCCTGAAATGAGCCTTCAGAGCGCGGCAAGAGAATGCCGCTATTCCTTCTTCGAAAGTGTCATGAAGAAGCATCATGCCCCGTTCATAGCTTTAGGCCATCATGGCGATGATCAGATTGAGACGATTCTGATGAGAATGACAAGGGGCAGCGCGGGAACAGCGCTTGCCGGGATACCGGAACAAAGGGAGTTTGCAGGCGGAAGCATTATCCGGCCCCTGCTTTCAGCTGATAAAAGGGAAATCCTCGAATACTGCAGCCTGAACCATCTGGCTCCAAGGTTTGACCCAAGCAACGAAAAGCTTGATTACACCCGAAACCGCTTCCGTAAACAGGTTCTTCCATTCCTGAAGGAAGAGAACCCGAAAGTGCACGGGAGATTTCAGTATTTCAGCAGGACTTTCAAAGAAGATGAAGAGTTCTTACAGGAATTATCGAAAGAAAAGTTGAATACAGTATTGAAAAGGAAAGAAAAGCACGAAGCCGAACTCGATATCGATTTGTTCAACACCCTGCCTATGCCTTTACAAAGAAGATGTATTCAACTAATATTAAACTATCTTTATGAAGACCAACCATCTTCCCTTTCTTCTATACATATTGAGAGTCTACAATCCTTACTCTCGCATACACATCCTTCCGGTTCACTAGATTATCCAGACGGCCTTAAAGTAATCAAATCCTACCAAACGTGTTTGTTTACTTTTGAACAAATAAAGGACCAGTCATTCTCAAGGACAGTGCAGATCCCGTCAAGCACAGTACTTCCAAACGGGCATCTCCTCACTTGTGAGATCATCAGCGGAAAGCCTGATGAATGGATAGCTGGAAACGATGTGTTCGTCATGCCGGCCAAGTCTTTGACCAAGCCTCTGCTTATCCGTACCAGAAGGCAGGGCGATAAAATCAAACTCAAGGGCATGAACGGTACGAAAAAAGTAAAAGATATATTTATTGATGCAAAAGTACCGGTCCATAGAAGGAACAGCTGGCCTGTTTTAGAAGATGGCAGCGGCAAGATCCTTTGGCTTCCCGGCCTTAAAAAGTCTTCATTTGAAGATGCCGGGTGCGGCGCAGGTGACTACGTTGTTTTGCAATATAAAGAGCAATGATTTTGTAGGGGGCAACTTGTAATGAAGCAGGATATCGAAAAAGTATTAATAACAGAAGAAGAAATCAGCCGCAAGGTAAAGGAACTGGGAGCGCAGCTTACTGAAGAGTACAAAGACCGCTTCCCTCTTGCTATTGGAGTGCTGAAAGGCGCTATGCCGTTTATGGCAGATCTGCTGAAGAACATTGATACATACTTGGAAATGGACTTTATGGATGTTTCGAGTTATGGTACTTCTACAGTATCTTCCGGTGAAGTGAAAATCCTGAAAGACCTTGACACTTCAGTAGAAGGCAGAGACATCCTGATTATTGAAGATATCATCGACAGCGGGCTTACACTGAGCTACCTTGTAGAGCTTTTCCGCTACCGCAAGGCAAAAACGATCAGCATTGTGACGCTTCTTGATAAGCCAACAGGACGCAAAGCGGATATTCAGGCTGATTATGTGGGCTTTGAAGTGCCGGATGCATTTGTTGTAGGATATGGACTTGACTACATCGAACGCTACCGCAATCTTCCTTATATTGGAGTTCTGAAGCCTGAAATTTATGAAAATAAGTAATTGCTGCATTTGTCAAGTACCAAAACGGCCAATCAGTTGTATTGGAATGATTTTCTATGATACTATTTAAAATAGTTGTGTTTACTGTGGGAGGAGGTAAGGAATGAATCGGATCTTCCGTAATACCATATTTTATTTGCTAATCTTTTTAGTGGTTATTGGAGTCGTCAGTTTTTTCCAGGGAAACAACACAAAAACTGAGCCATTAACTTACAGTACGTTCATTTCCAAACTTGAAGCTGGTGACGTGAAAGAAATTACGATACAGCCGCTTCGCGGAGTATATGAAGTAAAGGGCCAGCTGGATGATTATAAAGAAGAGGAGCAGTTTGTTACACATGTATTGAGCGATAAAGCGCTGGACCGTGTGGATGCTGCAGCGCAGGGCAAAACGAATGTTAAGTTTGTTCCTGCAGAAGAAACGAGCGGATGGGTAACATTCTTTACATCCATCATACCGTTTGTCATTATCTTTATTCTTTTCTTCTTCCTGCTCAACCAGGCTCAGGGCGGCGGAAGCCGTGTCATGAATTTCGGCAAGAGCAAAGCGAAGCTCTACAGCGAAGAAAAGAAAAAAGTGCGCTTTAAAGATGTTGCCGGTGCAGATGAGGAAAAACAAGAGCTTGTCGAAGTTGTTGAGTTCCTTAAAGACCCGCGCAAATTTGCCGAGCTTGGCGCCCGTATTCCAAAAGGCGTTCTGCTAGTAGGACCTCCGGGTACAGGTAAAACCCTGCTTGCCCGTGCTGCAGCAGGTGAAGCCGGCGTTCCGTTCTTCTCTATAAGCGGATCTGACTTTGTTGAAATGTTCGTAGGGGTGGGAGCTTCCCGTGTCCGCGACCTGTTCGAAAATGCAAAGAAAAATGCACCTTGTATCATCTTTATCGATGAAATCGATGCTGTTGGACGCCAGCGCGGCGCCGGTCTTGGCGGCGGCCATGACGAGCGCGAGCAGACGCTGAACCAATTGCTCGTTGAAATGGATGGATTCGGCGGAAATGAAGGCATCATCATGATTGCTGCAACGAACCGTCCGGATATTCTTGACCCGGCCTTGCTTCGTCCGGGACGTTTTGACCGTCAAATCACAGTTGACCGTCCGGATCTTAAAGGCCGTGAAGCGGTGCTTGAAGTTCATGCCCGCAATAAGCCTCTGGATGACACGGTTAACCTGAAATCCATCGCAGCCCGTACACCTGGTTTTTCTGGTGCAGACCTTGAGAACCTGCTGAACGAAGCAGCGCTTGTTGCCGCACGCCGCAACAAGAAGAAAGTGGATATGACGGATATAGACGAGGCGACAGACCGCGTAATTGCAGGTCCAGCCAAGAAAAGCCGCGTTATTTCCAAAAAAGAACGCAATATTGTTGCCTATCATGAAGGCGGACATACGATTATCGGTGTAGTTCTTGATGAAGCCGATATGGTTCATAAAGTAACAATCGTGCCTCGCGGGCAGGCTGGCGGCTATGCCGTTATGCTTCCAAAAGAGGACCGTTATTTCATGACGAAGCCTGAACTTCTTGATAAAATTACAGGACTTCTCGGCGGCCGTGTGGCTGAGGATATCGTCTTCGGCGAAGTGAGCACAGGTGCGACGAACGACTTCCAGCGTGCCACTGGCATTGCAAGACGCATGGTAACTGAGTTCGGTATGAGTGACAAGCTTGGACCGCTTCAGTTCGGACAGTCCCAGGGACAGGTGTTCTTAGGCCGCGACTTTAACAGCGAGCAGAATTACAGTGATGCGATTGCCCATGAAATCGACATGGAAGTACAGCGCATTATCAAAGAATGCTACGAGCGCGCTAAGAAAATCCTTACTGAAAACCGTGATAAGCTTGAACTGATTGCTCAAACCCTGCTTGAAATCGAAACTCTCGATGCAGAGCAAATCAAGCATTTAGTGGATCATGGCACACTGCCTGACCGTCCGGTTTCAGAACATGAAAAGAAAGAAGATGTAAAAGTGAACATCCTTCCAAAAAAGGATGAAGAGCAGACATCTGAGATTCACGAAGACCGAAAAGAAGACTGACCATACATCAAAACCGCATGTTCACATTGAACATGCGGTTTTTTAACGCCGTTTCAGGTTCTTCCTTTTGTATTCCGCTGTCTAAAAAGACTAAAATGAGTGAGGGAAGACAGGGCTGCACACATAAATTTTGCATAAATTTAAGTTGGCTTCATGATATGATGAAAGAGTATTGAATACAGAGAAAAAGAATTTGGATAAAGTGGTGATACATATGTTTTTAGTGCTGGATGTAGGGAATACAAATACCGTTTTAGGCGTTTTTGAAGGAGATGCTCTCAAGCATCACTGGCGCATTGAGACGACGCGCAACAAAACAGAAGATGAATTTGGCATGCTCATCAAATCCCTCTTTGAACATGAAGGCATTCATTTGACCGATATTAAAGGAATCATTATCTCCTCTGTTGTTCCGCCGATTATGTTCTCGCTTGAGCGGATGTGCACGAAATATTTCAAACAAAAGCCCCTCGTTGTCGGACCTGGCATCAAGACAGGCTTGAACATTAAATATGAGAATCCCCGTGAAGTAGGTGCAGACCGGATTGTAAATGCGGTGGCAGGCATCCATTTATACGGCGGTCCTCTGATTATTGTTGATTTTGGCACAGCGACGACCTACTGCTATATTAACGAGGAAAAACAATATATGGGCGGCGCCATTGCTCCGGGCATCAATATCTCAACCGAGGCTCTCTATTCGAGGGCAGCCAAGCTTCCAAGAATCGAAATTGCACGACCTGATGATATTATCGGCAAAAATACGGTCAGCGCTATGCAGGCGGGCATTCTTTATGGGTATGTCGGACAGGTTGAAGGTATTGTCGGGAGAATGAAACAGCAGTCTAAAGCAGAGCCTAAGGTTATTGCAACAGGAGGACTTTCAACGCTGATCGCTTCTGAGTCGAAGGTGATTGACATCGTTGATCCGTTCCTCACATTAAAAGGGCTTCAGCTGATTTTTGAACGAAACAGCATTTAATTGGAAAGGTGATAAAACATGGATTATCTTGTAAAGGCACTTGCGTTTGACGGACAAGTGCGTGCATACGCAGCCAAAACAACAGACACAGTTGGAGAGGCGCAAAGAAGGCATCAGACATGGCCGACTGCATCTGCAGCCCTCGGCCGTTCAATGACGGCTGGTGTCCTGATGGGCTCAATGCTTAAAGGCGAAAGCAAAATGACGATTAAAGTGGAGGGAGGCGGGCCTATAGGCGTGATTGTCGTTGACAGCAATGCAAAAGGCGAGGTTCGCGGCTATGTGACAAACCCCCAAACACACTTTGACCTGAATGCAAAAGGAAAGCTTGATGTAGCAAGAGCTGTTGGAACATCCGGAACGCTTTCTGTTGTAAAGGATCTTGGCATGAAAGAGCATTTCACAGGTTCAGTTGAACTTGTGTCAGGTGAACTTGGCGAAGACTTTACCTATTATCTTGTCAGCTCTGAGCAGGTTCCGTCATCCGTTGGGGTAGGCGTACTCGTTAACCCTGACAACACAATCCTCGCGGCAGGCGGCTTCATCATTCAGCTCATGCCCGGTACGGACGAATCAACGATTGCGGAAATTGAAAAGCGGCTTGGAAGTGTAGAGCCAATTTCGAAACTGATCCAAAAAGGGCTTACGCCGGAAGAAATTCTGTTTGAAATTCTCGGCAAAGATCACGTGAAGATTCTTGATCAGCACCCGGTAGCTTTTCACTGCCCTTGCTCACGCGAGAGAATTTCAAATGCCATTATCAGTCTTGGAGCGGATGAAATCCAAAGCATGATTGAAGAGGACGGCAAAGCAGAAGCAGAGTGCCACTTCTGTAATGAACGCTATCATTTTTCAAAAGAAGAACTGACAGAGCTGAAAGAAGAAGCGCGCTGAACATGCGGTCGGGAGATGGAGAGATGAACAGAAAAGCGGTCTGGCTGATAATCTTCGGACTCGTGATCATCAACTGTTTTACTCTGGCATATTTTCTAACAAAGGATGACAGCATCGCTGCAATCGGACCTGCTTCAAACGGAAGCTCAGAATCCATTGCATCTGTCGGAGATAAGGAAATAACAAGAGAGCAGTGGATGGCAGAGCTTGAAGATCGTTTCGGCAGGGAAACACTTGAAGAAATGATTAATTTTACGGTTGTTGAGGAGCTTGCTGAAAAGCATGACATCCGCATCCCTGATGAGGAGCTTGAACGTGAGCTTACAATGTATAAGTCCATGTACAATTCACTCGACAACGAGCAGCTTTCAGAAGACGGAGAGCTGCGCGAACAGATCAGGTACAGCATGCTTCTTGAAGAGCTGCTGACAAAAGATGTTGAAATACCGGAGAAGGAATTGAAGGCTTATTACGAGTCCAATCAAGATCTCTATTCCATTAAAGATACGTATCACCTTTTTCACATCGTGACAAAGACAGAAGCGGAAGCGAAAAAGGTAATCGAAGAGCTTGAGGGCGGATCGAGCTTTGAAGCGCTTGCTGCGGAAAAATCAATCGATGAGTTTTCTGCAAACGAGGGCGGAGACCTTGGTTATGTTTCATCAGAAAACGATTATCTGCCTGTTCAATATATCGAAGAAGCTGAAATGCTGAAAAAAGATAAGTGGAGCAAGCCGATCAAAAGTGAAAACGGCTATTCTGTCATCCTTCTGAAAGAGAAGGTTAATGGCGTGCAGTACTCATTTGAAGAAGCCAAGAACCAGATCAGACGGCAAATTGCCCTTGAGCAGATGGAATCAGCCGTTTCTGTAAAACCTTTATGGGAAGAAGCGGGAGTAACGTGGTTTTACGGCAACGGCACATCTGAATAAGAAACAGAATTGAGTATTTTGCCCTATCCGAGAAGTAAGAAAAGATTGACAATTCAGACTGAGGTTTGGTACATTCTTTTTAAAGCCAATAAAAATACTCGGAAATAGAGGTGGTCAGATTGACGCGTGTAGCAAATTCTATACACGAACTGGTTGGGGAAACACCTATTGTCAAATTAAACCGCATTGTAGATGAAAACAGTGCAGATGTATATTTAAAGCTTGAGTTCATGAACCCTGGAAGCAGTGTAAAAGACCGCATAGCACTTGCGATGATTGAAGCTGCCGAAGAAAAAGGTCTTCTTAAAGAAGGCGATACAATCATTGAACCGACAAGCGGAAATACAGGCATAGGGCTTGCAATGGTTGCAGCTGCAAAAGGGATTAAGGCAATTCTTGTTATGCCTGAAACAATGAGCATGGAGCGCCGCAACCTTCTTCGGGCGTATGGTGCCGAGCTTGTTCTTACTCCTGGTCCTGAGGGCATGGGCGGAGCTATCAGAAAAGCGGAAGAACTTTCAAAAGAGCATGGCTATTTCATGCCTCAGCAGTTCAAAAATGAAGCAAATCCTGAAGTTCACCGCCGTACGACAGGTCCTGAGATTGTCAGTCAGATGGGCGGCCAGCTTGATGCATTCATAGCAGGAATCGGAACGGGCGGAACCATTACGGGTGCCGGCGAGGTCCTTAAAGAAGCTTATCCTGATATAAAAATCTATGCGGTGGAGCCTGCTGACTCACCTGTCCTTTCTGGAGGAAAACCGGGTCCTCATAAAATCCAGGGCATCGGAGCAGGATTTGTTCCGGATATCTTAAAAACGGATATTTACGACGGTGTCATTCAAGTGAAAAATGAAGAAGCTTTTGAAGTGGCGCGGAAAGCGGCAAGAGAAGAGGGTCTTCTTGGAGGCATTTCTTCCGGTGCAGCGATTAAAGCAGCCCTTCAAGTAGCGAAAGAGCTTGGTAAAGGCAAAAAGGTTCTTGCCATTATCCCAAGTAACGGGGAAAGATACTTAAGCACGCCGCTTTACCAATTTGATTAATCAAGAAACAGCCCTTGGGCTGTTTTTTTGTTTATGGGAGAAATTTTCAACATGTATTCTTCCGCCCTTTTATGTAAAATGAACTTATGAGTTTTTAAGGAGAGGGTTAAGCATGCACCTTGAGAGAAAACCGCTTGCAAAGAAAGCGGCTTACAATCTTGATTTCTTCAGACAATATCAGCATCTATCCAGAAACGAGGAGCGTCACGCGATCCTTGAAAGCGGAAGGGGCGGCCGGTACAGCATCGCGGGCCTTCACCCGGCAGCGGTCATTAAAGGGAAAGATTCGGTCCTTTCAATCCAGACAAAGAGCGGAACTGAACAGCGGACAGGAAATATTCTTGATGAGTTCAGGAGCTGGTTCAGTCAGTTTAACACCGTTAAGAATGATGAGCTTCCGGATTTTCAGGGAGGGGCAATCGGTTTTTTCAGCTATGATTGTGTAAGGGCGTTTGAGAAGCTTGAAAGCCGTTCGATCGACGATCTTGAAACACCGGATTTATATTTTCTGCTTTTTGATGATCTGGCCGTTTATGATCACCAGACAAAGGAAATCTGGTTCATTACCCACTATTCATCTGATGCTGACCTAAAAGAGGCGCAAAACAGAATAGCTGAAATGGAAAAGAGCTGGTTTGAAAAACAGACAGCTGCATTTGTTCATAAGCCAGCAGCCGGAACCGGAAATCCTGCATCCCCGCACCGGTTTACAAAAGAGTCGTTTATGGATGCTGTTGAGACTATAAAGGAATATATCGCAAACGGTGATGTTTTTCAGGTGAACCTGTCTGTCAGGCAGACTGAACCTCTGAAGGTGCATCCGCTTAAAGTGTATGAAACCCTGAGGGAAGTAAATCCATCGCCGTATATGGCTTACCTGGATCTTCTGGATTTCCAGATTGTCAGCGGCTCGCCCGAGCTATTAGTTAAAATAGACGGCGAACACGCAAGCACGAGGCCGATTGCGGGAACAAGATCAAGAGGTGAAAGTGAAGAAGAAGATCAAAAGCTTGCCTCAGAACTGATTGAAAATGAGAAAGAACGTGCTGAGCACGTCATGCTTGTTGATCTTGAACGGAATGACCTTGGAAGAGTGTGCAAATACGGAACAGTTGAAGTAAACGAGTTTATGGTCATTGAAAAATATTCACATGTGATGCACATCGTTTCAAATGTCCGCGGCCTGCTTGCAGAAGGAAAAGATTATATGGACGTCCTTAAAGGTGTTTTTCCGGGAGGGACGATTACGGGAGCTCCCAAAATCAGAACGATGGAAATTATTGAGGAGCTTGAGCCGACAAGAAGAGGCATTTATACAGGATCGATCGGCTGGATTGGGTATAATGGAGATATGGAAATGAACATTGTCATCCGCACGCTGCTTGCGAAGGACGGACATGCCTACATCCAGTCTGGAGCCGGAATTGTCATCGATTCCAATCCTAAACACGAATATAAAGAATCGCTTAAGAAGGCGCAGGCCTTGCTTAGGGCGAAAGAGCTGAGCGAAGAAGAGACTATGACAGTATGAGGTGAGAGAGAATGATTTTAATGATTGATAACTATGATTCGTTTACGTTTAACCTGGTGCAGTATTTAGGGGAGCTTGGGGAGGAGCTTGCCGTTCGCAGGAACGATGAGATCACGCTCGATGAAATTGAAGAGATGGCTCCAGATTTCCTCATGATATCTCCTGGCCCGTGCAGTCCGAATGAAGCTGGAATCAGCATGGCTGCCATTGAGCGCTTTGCGGGAAAAATTCCGATTTTCGGAGTTTGTCTTGGACATCAATCCATCGCGCAGGTTTTCGGGGGAGATGTTGTCCGCGCAGAACGCCTGATGCACGGAAAAACATCCAAAATGCACCACGACGGCAAAACGATCTTTAAGGATATTGAGAATCCATTTACAGCTACCCGCTATCATTCACTGATTGTGAAAAAAGAAACACTGCCTGACTGCTTTGATATCACAGCCTGGACCAAAGAAGGCGAAATCATGGCAATCCGCCATAAAACACTGCCGGTTGAAGGTGTGCAGTTCCACCCGGAGTCAATTATGACATCCTTTGGCAAGAATCTGCTCAGCAACTTTATTCAAACGCACCGGCCTGCTGAAAAGGTCTGATGTATATTTACTTGAACTCCGAATTCATTCAGGCAGAGGATGCCAGGATCTCTCCCTTTGACCACGGTTATCTTTATGGTCTTGGGGTGTTTGAAACGTTCAGAGTCTATAAGGGCCATCCATTTTTGCTGAATGATCACATGAGCAGGCTGCAAAAAGCCATGGGAGAGCTGAATATTCAGTTGGATGATTCCAGCCTGAATATAGAAGAGGTCATTCAGCATCTGCTTCTGCTTAACGATCTGCAGGATGAGGATGTATCGGTGCGCCTTAACGTATCAGCGGGGGACGGCGGACTGATGTTCGGTGCACTGGAATATCGTGAGCCCACTGTCATGATGTTTATGAGGAAACTGCCGGAGCTGCCGGCTGACCTTGAAAAACGAGGGGTGCTTCTGTCTGTTCCGAGAAATACCCCTGAGGGAAAAGAACGGATCAAGTCCCATCATTATCTGAACAATGTTCTGGCGAAGCGTGAAGCAGGAAATGATCCTTCGGTTGAAGGGATTTTTCTTACGAAAGACGGGTTTGTGGCAGAAGGGATTGTCTCAAATCTCTTCTGGGTAAAAGATGAGTGTGTGTATACACCTTCTCTGGATACAGGGATCTTGAACGGCATCACCCGGCAGTTCGTCATCCGCTGTCTGGAAAAAGAGGAAATGAGATGGGTGGAAGGCAGGTTTACAGCAGATGAGCTGCTTCAGGCTGAAGAAGTATTTGCCGTGAACTCTGTTCAGGAAATCATTCCGCTGAAAGAAATTGGCTCTAGCGTTTTTTCAGGAAAGAATGGCGCTGTAACGCAAACACTAAAAAGGATTTATAAGCAAAGCAGAATGCTGAAAAGCAGAGAAGAGCTGTAAAGGATTGATGAAAAATGGACACCATTTTAGCTGATGATAAAAAGGATCTGATCTGCGGACCGTACCGATTAAATCCTTATGAAAAGACATTGATTATGGGGATTTTGAATCTGACGCCTGACTCCTTTTCGGATGGAGGCAGGTTTAACCGCATAGAGACGGCGCTTGCCCACGCGAAGGAAATGATTGCAGACGGAGCGGATATCATTGATGTCGGGGGAGAGTCGACACGCCCAGGCGCGGATTTTGTCCCTGCTGAAGAAGAAATCCGGAGAGTTGTTCCAATTATTAAAGAGCTTTCTAAAGAAATCAGTGTTCCAATCTCCATTGATACTTACAAAGCAGAAGTGGCAGAGCAGGCTGTTCTTGCCGGAGCAACGATTCTAAACGATGTATGGGGGGCAAAAGCAGATCCTGAGATGGCTGCTGTTGCTGCAAAGTACGATGTGCCGATTATCCTCATGCATAACCGGCCGGAACGGAATTACAACGCGCTGATTCCGGACATGATCTCGGATTTGAATGAAAGTGTCTCGATCGCCAAAATAGCAGGTGTCAAGGACAGCAAAATTATTCTTGACCCGGGCATCGGGTTTGCGAAGACGATGGAGGATAATCTTGAGGTCATGAGAAATCTGGAGACTTTCACTCAATTGGGGTATCCGGTCCTGCTCGGAACATCAAGAAAATCCTTCATCGGCCGCATACTTGATCTCCCGCCTTCTGATAGAATGGAGGGTACAGGGGCTACAGTGTGCCTCGGAATCGAAAAAGGATGCAGCATTGTGAGGGTGCATGATGTGAAAGGAATTGCAAGAATGGCAAAAATGATGGATGCCATGATTGGAAAAGGAGCGGCTGAGCTTGGATAAAATTTTTGTGAACGGGATGGAGTTTTACGGGTATCATGGTGTTTTTCCTGAAGAGACGAAGCTCGGCCAGCGTTTTCGGGCTGACCTGACCATTGAGCTTGATTTAAAGCAGGCAGGGCAGACAGATGATCTGCAGCATACGGTCAATTATGCTTCGCTTTATAAAATTTGCAGGGGTGTTGCTGAAGGAAAGCCGTTCAAGCTTGTAGAAGCTGTCGCCGAGAAAATCGCGGCGGATGTTCTTGAAGAATTTCAGCAGGTAAGCTTCTGCACAGTAAAACTCTACAAGCCGGACCCGCCTATACCCGGCCATTACGACTATGTGGCCGTGGAGATCAGGAGAGGACGCTCATGAACAGAGCCTTTCTTGCGCTTGGCAGCAACATCGGAGACAGAGAGCGCTATTTAAAAGATGCGATCCTGAGCTTGAATGAACATTCTTCTATCAAGGTGGAGGAAATTTCCTCTATTTATGAGACAGATCCGGTGGGTTATGAGAATCAGGATGCATTTTTAAATATGGTGCTCTCCGTCCGCACAGATCTGACAGCGTTTGAGCTGCTGTCTGTCATGCAGGGAATTGAACAGAGTCTCGGAAGAAAAAGGGATATCAGGTGGGGTCCCCGGACTTTGGACCTTGACATTTTACTCTATAATCATGAAAATATTGAAACAGAGCAACTAATTATTCCACACCCTAGGATGTTAGAACGTTCGTTCGTATTAATCCCGTTATTTGAGATAGACCAGAATATTCATATACAAGCAAGCGATCAGCCGCTTTCAGTCATAATCGATCAACTACCGGACAAAGAAGGGGTACGAATATGGAAGCAGCAGAAAAATGGGGAAGACGTATTCGCGCTTTTCGAAAATTAAAAGGATATACCCAGGAAGGGTTTGCAAAAGACCTTGGCATATCCGTGTCTGTTTTAGGCGAGGTTGAACGCGGGAACAGGCTTCCGAATGATCAGCTTATTGAAGAAGTAGCGGCCGCGCTGAATGTCACGGTAGAAGAGCTTTCACCGAGAGAGTAAGGCCCTGAAAGGAGGTAACCCGATGTTTAATATCGGCGATATCCAATTGAAAAACCGCGTTGTCCTTGCGCCTATGGCCGGAGTCTGCAACTCGGCATTCCGCCTTACGGTGAAGGAATTCGGAGCGGGACTTGTCTGCGCTGAAATGGTCAGTGATAAAGCCATCCTTCTTAACAACGCAAGAACGATGGACATGCTCTACATTGATGAGCGTGAAAAGCCGCTCAGCCTTCAGATCTTCGGGGGAGAAAAAGAAACACTTGTAGAAGCTGCCAAGTTCGTTGATAAAAACACTACGGCCGATATCATTGATATTAATATGGGCTGTCCTGTTCCGAAAATCACAAAATGTGATGCAGGGGCTAGGTGGCTGCTTGATCCGGATAAAATCTATGACATGGTTTCTGCCGTTACAGATGCAGTAGATAAACCGGTTACCGTGAAAATGCGCATTGGATGGGACGACCAGCATATCTTTGCTGTCAAGAATGCGCAGGCTGTAGAAAAAGCCGGAGGCAAGGCAGTAGCTGTTCACGGGCGTACAAGAGTTCAAATGTATGAAGGAACGGCAGATTGGGCTATCATTAAAGAAGTAAAAGAATCTGTCGGCATTCCGGTTATTGGGAACGGGGATGTAGAAACACCTCAGGATGCCCAGAGAATGCTTGATGAAACAGGTGTTGACGGCGTGATGATCGGCCGTGCCGCACTGGGGAACCCCTGGATGATTTACCGTACGGTTCACTATCTTGAAACGGGTGAACTGATCAGCGAACCTTCAGTACGCGAAAAAATGGATGTATGCAAACTGCATCTCGACCGTCTGGTTGCCCTTAAAGGCGAAAAAACAGCTGTCAGAGAAATGAGGAAGCATGCTGCGTGGTACTTAAAAGGGATCAGAGGGCACGCCATTGTAAGAAATGCCGTAAATACGACAGAAACAAGAGACGAGATTGTGAACCTGCTTGATGAATTTACATTGCAGGCAGAATCGAAAGAACAAAGCAGCATACAGGCAGGCTGAACTGCCTTTCCCCGCAGCGATTGCACACTGCCAGTTTGAACTGGCAGTTTTTCTGCATTCGCCGGTATAATTGACTAACAAGCCTTATAGAGGACAGGAGCTGATTTTTTTGAGTAATGAAGAATTGACACATGAAGAATTAAATGACCAGCTGAAAGTAAGACGGGAAAAGCTTAGTGTACTGCGTGAGAAGGGTCTCGACCCGTTTGGAAAACGTTTTGAGCGTACTGGATACACAGCGCAGCTCGTTCGCGAATACGGCGAAATTTCAAAAGAAGACCTTGAGGAAAGATCTATTTCTGTCACGCTGGCAGGAAGAATCATGACAAAACGCGGCAAAGGAAAAGCTGGATTTGCCCACGTTAAGGACATTGAAGGTCAGATTCAGATTTATGTGCGCAAGGATGCAGTCGGTGATGAGCAGTATGAATTGTTCAACACAGCTGACCTTGGAGACATTGTCGGTGTTACAGGCGTTATGTTTAAAACAAAAGTCGGCGAGCTTTCCATTAAGGCTACAAGCTTTGAGCTTTTAACTAAGTCTCTTCGTCCGCTTCCTGATAAATTCCATGGCTTAAAAGACATTGAACAGCGCTACCGCCAGCGTTATCTCGACCTCATCATGAATGATGAAAGCAAAAGCACGTTCATTGCACGCAGTAAAATTATTCAATCTATGCGCCGCTACCTTGACCAAAACGGCTACCTTGAAGTTGAGACGCCAACGATGCACACCATTGCAGGCGGAGCTTCAGCACGTCCGTTCGTGACACATCACAATGCTCTTGATATGCAGCTTTACATGCGGATTGCAATTGAGCTTCACCTTAAGAGACTAATAGTGGGCGGCCTTGAAAAGGTATATGAGATTGGCCGTGTTTACAGAAACGAAGGAATCTCTACCCGTCATAATCCTGAGTTCACAATGATTGAACTTTATGAGGCTTATGCAGACTACAAAGATATCATGTCTTTGACAGAAAACCTGATTGCCCATATTGCCAAAGAAGTAACAGGCTCTACAAAAATCACATACGGTGAACATGAAATCGATCTTCAGCCGGAGTGGAAGAGACTTCACATGGTTGATGCGATCAAAGAGCGCACCGGTGTAGATTTCTGGGCTGAAATGTCAGTGGAAGATGCAAGAGCGCATGCGGCTGAGCATGACGTGGAAATCAACAAAAACATGACGGTCGGCCATATCATCAATGAATTCTTTGAGCAAAAAGTGGAAGAGCATCTGATTGAGCCTACTTTTATCTATGGCCACCCGGTTGAAATTTCGCCTCTTGCCAAGAAGAACGATGAAGACCCTCGTTTTACAGACAGATTTGAATTGTTCATCGTTGCCCGTGAGCATGCAAATGCATTTACTGAGCTGAATGATCCTATTGATCAAAAAGAACGCTTTGAAGCGCAGCTGCAGGAAAGAGAACAAGGAAATGACGAAGCGCACATGATGGATGAAGACTTTATTGAAGCACTGGAGTATGGAATGCCTCCAACAGGCGGTCTTGGGATTGGAATTGACCGTGTAGTCATGCTTCTGACAAACTCCGCTTCTATTAGGGACGTCCTTCTGTTCCCTCATATGAGACACCGTTAAATACACATGAAAACCTCCGCTGTTTCGGCGGAGGTTTTTTATTTTTATTTTTTATAAAAAAAGCCTTGCTTAATAGTGTCTGCGGTGATATATTATTAAACGTTGCCGCAAAAAACGGCGACGGCGAGAAATAAAAAAAGTGAAAAGAGTGCTTGACTTAATAACTGAGATTTGATATTATTATAAAGCTGCTCTTGAAGCAAATGATCTTTGAAAACTAAACAAAACCAAAAGCGTACCAAACGTTTTAAAT
>JANGZZ010000309.1:0-27982 GCA_026225955.1 Clarireedia paspali | reverse complement strand
AACTATTTATAACTAATTACTTTTAAATTAATAAATAAATAAAAATCTATAATTAGTATTTATAAAAGTAATTATAGCTTTTTATAAATTATTATTAAGATAATTAGTCTGAATTCTTACTAATAATAAATTATACTTAGTTAATATTACTTTATTTATCTCTTAACAATTTACCTCTCTTTGAAATCTTATATAGTTATATTTCTAAAACTACTTAGAATTAGAAATAGAATAAACAACTTTTAGTTAATAATTTTAATATTTAAGATATATATATATATATCTATTACAACTAAGAAGTATTAGAATATATCTAGTTAATACTTCTTACTATTTAGAAATATATAGAGAAAAAAGTTAATAAGAAGTAAAAGTTAATTAACTTCGATATTAATAATTATATCTAACTAGATATATAATATTTATTAATTTAGTAGCTATTAAAGAAGCTAGATTATCTTACTAGTAGATATTTCAAGGTTTTAGAAAAGATTAACTATTTATATTATTTAGAACTACTTAATATAATAAGAATCTATAATATTTTTCTTACTAATAAACTATATAAAGTAGTTAATAACTTATTATTTAGTTAATATAATGAATCTCTACTACTTATCAATATTATTAGAATAGATAAGTACGAAGTAGAAGAGATATTAACTTATTATTAATATAAGAAAATATTAGAATATCAAGTTTAATAGAAAGAATATAATATAAATTTGATATAGTATAAAATATTAGATTTAAAAACTTCTTTAATACTTCTTTATAACTTCTATTATATAAACTCAAAAGTATTTAGTTTCTTAGTATTACTTTTAAAATAGTTATAACTATAGGAAGTTAATAAAGATAATTATAATTATATTAAGAGCGATTATCTAATAATAATAATTAATAAAAAGAAGTTTATAGTAATATAAACTAAAAGATAAAATATATTTTTACTTCTTCTTTAATATACTTATTTAATAACTATTTAGTTATTTATATTTATTTATTAACTTTATAGAATATAACTTGATAATTAATTAGAATACTTAAAGACAAGTTTTTTTAAAAGAAAGAAGATAATATAACGATTTTAATAAATATATTATAATAATAATTATATATTAGATTATATAATTTAGTATATATATATTAACTATATATAACTTTTTACTATATATAAACTCTTTTAATCTTAAACTCTTCTTAGTTTTATAATTATAAATTTTAAAGTTATTTAATACTTTTATTAATAGTTTTATTATATATTCTATTTAGAAAACCTCTTTTTATTTAATTTTTTAATATTCTTTTTAAAGTAACTATAACTATACTAAATAAAAGAAAATAATTATAAATATCTTAAAAGCGATTATTTAATAGTTCTAATATAAAGATAATAAATAATTTTTTAAATAATTAGATATATAGTTATAAGTAGATATATAATAATTTCAATTTATTTATTATATTTATTTAATTTTATTATATTTAATTAATATTCTTATATTTATTAACTATTCTTATTAATTATAATTAATAGATTTAAGATATTTAAAAGTAAGTTTTCTTAAAAGAAAAGATAATATAATAATTTATATATATTAAACTTATTATATTAATAATCTTTATATATATTATATTAACTTTATTATTTAACTTTAAAGTTATTATCTTTAATAGTAAAATAGACTTTTAAATATATTTAATATATATATATTTTAAATATATAATTTATATAACTATTATATATATATAAACTTTTAAAACTTTTTAACTTTTTTAGCTTTTTAGTTATTAATTTTAAAAATAATATAATCTTATTCTTTATTAAATTCTTATAATATATTATTATATCTAAAATATCTAAGATATCTAGAATATTATATAGTTTCTATTTAAAGTTTTAGTAAGAATATTAACCTTTATTATATTAATATAATAACTTAGTAAGTTTATTATCTTTATTTAATAAAATAAAATAGTTATCTTTTAAACTTATAGTTTTTAAACCATTATATAACTGAAATTATCAAATATAACTAAGTGTTATTTAACTAAAATAATAAAAGAGTATAAAAGAGTATATATATAATTATATATTCTTTAGCTAGAATAATAAAGAAGAGGTTATATATAAAAGTATAAATTCAACTAAATATTATTTTATTAGAATAATAAGAAACAAGATAAGAGAGTATATATTTAATAAAGTATTATATAATTAAGAATAATAAAATCTAGACTATACTTAATTAGTTATTATAAATTATAAGAGTCTTCTTTTTAGATAATTTATTTATTAGTAATAAAACTAATTAGTATTATAATATTTAAATCTATTTCTCTATATATAAATATATACTAATTTACTTATAATTATACAAATAAACTTCTAATTTATTTAGCTTAGATAAGAAATAAGCTTTATTTAAATAATAATCTATATTTAATATAGTTAGATCAAAACTAGCTTTAAGTAAAATTAATTTCAACTTACAACTATAATAAATTATATAAGTGATAATAAAGATAAATAAATAATGAAAATAATATCTAAACTTTATTTTTGAAAAATAAAAAGCTATAGTTATAAAATTATTATTTTCTTTCTAAATCTCTAAATATTCTTTTATCTCTTTATATTATAATATATTACTTTGTATCTCTAGTATACTTCCTATATATTATATTTATATTTTAATCCTCTATTTTACTAAACTAAAGCTTAGATCCTTACTTTGAATATTTACTTACTATTCTATTTAACTCTTTTATTCTTATAATATTATTTACTAAATTGAGTATATATCAAGATAACTATATATATACTTTAAGATAAACTAGATACTATATAATACTTATTAGATTTTTCTTTTATTATATATACTTTGTATTTAATAAAGACTATTAGATTTATCTTTTTTATTCTTTTACTTAAGTTGAAAGCTATAAAGAGATAAGTAATAGTATCTTTATAAAACTTCTATTATTTATATTTTATAAACTTAGTTATCTAATTAGTTTAGATTAACACTTCTAATATAGTATATAAATAATTACAAAGAATAATTAAACGATTATAAATAAGAAAATAGAGGTAATAAAGTAAAATTTAATAAAACTAACTTTTATAATTTATAAATAATTCCCTTTAAAGATATTCTATTTATATTATATTATATATATAGTTATTTATAACGAAGATAGGTTTTTAATTTATTTATATAATAACCTAGTTTATTTTAACTTGAACTATCTTTATATTAAGAATAATTGTTTAATTACGAAATCTTATCACTTCTATATAAGATTATAAATATATTAATATAAATTTATATTTTAATACTATTATTAATATTAATTATATTATATCTATTTCCTATATAATATAAACTGTAATACTTATTCTAGTTCTAGATATAATAGAGTAGATATAGTCTTGAAACTTAATAATAATAATATATAGATTATTTCTATACTAATCTCTTATAACTTCTTTATTTAAAAATCAAATAGATTCTTTAGTAAAGTAAAGTTAAATCTTACTAATAATACTAGATATTAAACTTTACTTTCAATTCTACTTTTAGATTCTATTTAAATTAATATATTAAAGATAGGAAAAAGATATTAGAAGCTAGAAAAGAGGTATTAAAATTAGTTAAATAAATAGATTATTTTCTTTTTTTCTTTTATAAATAAAAGATAAATAAGATATTAACTTATAGAGTTAAGATAATAAGATTCTAGTTTTAATATAAATCTAGATTAAAAGCTATTTATCTCTTTATATATAGTATTAATAGATAGGAAATATTAATATAATATTTAGTTTAAATAGTATTTTAAATGAAATATATTATTATATATACTAATAAAGTTTAACTAAAATATCCTTTATTTAGATAAATTAATAAATAGAAAATAATTGAATTGACTTTTTTTAATTAAAATAATAAGTTCTAGTTATTTATTACTATTACTATCTAAATAGAGATAAGTTTAATATAATAAGCTTTCTTAATTTCTTCTAAATTCTAATTTAAATAAAAGTTAGTTTATTTGAAATCTTCCTTTTAATAACTATATATATTAAAGAAAAGAGTCTATTCTTCTTATATATATATAAGAAGAAAGAGAGTTTATCTTTTTTATATATATATAAGAAGAGAGAAAGCCTATTCTTTTTATATATATATAAAAAAGAAAAGAGTCTATTCTTTTTATATATATATAAGAAGAGAGAGAGCTTAATCTTCTTATATATATATAAGAAGAGAGAGAGTCTAATCTTTTTATATATATATACTAAGAGAGAGAGTTTATTCTTATAAATATTATAATATTAAGTTTCTTAAAGATATTTTATAATTTCCTATTAAATCCTATTATTATATATAAACTTTAAAGTTAGTTACTAAAGCTTTTAACTTGTTTAGAAGAGTAAGTTGTAATTACTCTTTATAAAAACTATTTTCAAAATTATATAAAGTATATTTTTTATATAAATAGTCTAGACTCAACTTAATATTATATAAACTAGAACCGAAAATTATTTATATATTTAGGTATTTTTAAGTATAATAAGTATATAACTAAGTATAGTTATTTATTTTATTACTTTTAATATAAGTAGTTTAAATTTAACTTAGAAGTTTAATAAACAAGGCCCCGTTTAATAGGTTAAGATAATACTATATTTTTAATACTCTATTAAGTTCTTAATACTCTACTAAGTTCTTAGTAGTCTATAAAGTTATTTATAAATAGAATATTCTATTATTCTATTATTTATCTAGTTTTTAAAGATTTAAAGAGTAGAATAAAAAGTAGAAAACCTAGTATATAAAACTTTATATTATAATATTCTTATACTTTTATAGAATTAGATCTCTAATTAATAAAATACTAAATAAATATTATAAGTAATATAGGAATATATTATAAATTAATATAGTATATATACTATTTTAGTTATATACTAAGAAGTAAGAAGAAGAATATATATTAAAGAAACTATATTATAATTAGATATAAAAAGAGCCTTTGAATAAAAGAACTAAAGATCTAGTAAACTTCTAATCTTATTATAATATAATCTTCTATTACTAGTCTTTTAATAATAAATAAAGGATCTTTATTTTACTAAATCTATAAATAAAACTTCAAGAAATAAAAATAAATAAGTCTTCTAAATAATTGAAAAACTTAAAAATTATCGAATTAAAGTGAAGTAGAGTTTAAAAAAGAAAAAAATTAGATATATTATATATTTACTTTAATTTTATTTAGAATAACTTAATTAACTTTATTTATAAGATTGAGGCTATTTAAAGAAAGTAAAGAAATAACTTGGAAGAAGTTATTTAATTTAGTTTAGTTATTTATAATAAGATTTTATTTATTTTAATTTATTATATAATTTTGTATATCTCTTTATACTTTTTAAAAATCCTATTTACTTTTAAGTCTAAAGCTAGTATTATTAGATTTGTAAATATAAGTATAATTTGAGGCTAAATAAATATAATAGATTATAAAGTAAAAAAAAATAAATATAACTAAGTATATATATTAATAGTAATATTAATAAATTATTCTTTAAAAGTTATTAATAGAAACTTTTATCTTATCTATAATAACCTAGTAATAAACTAGTCGAGTAGTACTTTGAATAGTTAAATATAAGCTAAGATAGAAATTATATTCGAATAGTTATATAATATCTCTTTTAACTAAAATTCTAAATATAATATTTCTATTCTTATTACTAACTATATTATTACTATTATTTAGAAAAAATTTAGGATAATAATATTTAATATAAACTATAACTATTTAATAAATCTATATACTTTTTATACTAAATTTATTTTTTAATATAGCTTTTATATTAATAACCTTTTGTTTAATAACAAACTCGAATTGATCTTTAGATATACTATCTTGAAAGTAATAGATATACTAAAGTCTTTAACTTTTACTTATAAGTTCTATTTACTATTTGAATATAAGAAGTATTATAAACTTAATATTATTCTTAGTAATTATCTTTATTTAACTACTATTAGTCTAAACTACTATAAGATAATAATAAGTAGTTAAATCTATTAATATAGTTAGAGTAGCTATAAAAGATTAAGAAGATTTAAAAGATATTTGAGAAATATAAGTTTTAATAATTATAATAGAATATATAAAGAATAGTTTAGATAGTTTTATATTAATTAATTAGTAAAAAGTATCTTCTAGCTTAGTATTTATCTTTATATTAATATCTAAGTAATATTGAGGTTAAGCTTTAATAATATATATAATATTTATTATTTATAATATTATTTCGAAATAATACTTTATATTCTTCTTAAAGTATTTATATATAAATAAATCTCAACTAAGTAAAACGAAAAAAATAATTTAAAGCTAAGCTTTAACTTCCTAGTTAGTTTAAGAATAAATAGTTATAACTTTATCTGAGATCTAGATTATATTTTCTAGATATTAAATAATAGATAAAGATTTATTCGAAATTTTATTACTATAGTTAATATAAATTTAGATAAAGATTTAAATAAAGTTTCAAATAATAGACTTATCGATATATCGATTAATAATATATATAGTCTAGAAGTTTAAAAGCTTAAGATTAGAAATTAAAAACTTCTTTCTTTAAATATCCTATTACTTTTTAATCTTAATATTAAAAGTAGTTTTATTAAATTGAATTATTAGATTTTAGAGAATATAAATATTAGTTATAATTATAGTTATTTTAATCTAGTAACTCTAATACTTAAAATAAGGATTTTTAAACTAATTAAATATTATTTAATTATATACTAAAAAGAGAGAAAGTAAAAAAGAAGAAAGATAAAAATTAAAAGGAGCGAAATTACAATTATATATATTTAAGAATATTTTAAAATAGAAGTATAATATATTAGATATTTAGTTAAACTTTAATTATAAGAATTATTTAATTATAAAAACTATTTAATAATAAAAGTTATTTATTTATAAAAGTTATTTACTTATAATAACTACTTATTTAGAAGAGTTATTCTTTTATAAAAGTTATTTAATTATAAGAGATATTTACTTATTTAAATTATTTATTAATAAAAGTTATTTATATATAAAAGTTACTTTTTTATAAAAGTTATTAAATTGTAATATTTATTTATAAGAATTATTTATTTATAAGAGTTATTAAATTATTATAATATTATATAAACTAATTACTAGTAAATTAGACTTAAGATTAGATTATAGATATACTTTAATATATATACAACTTAAGTATATATCCTATATAATACTTTTATATATATAAGTTTTAGAATTCTTATAACTCTTTTAACTCTTTAGTTATTAATTCCAAAGTTATTTAATATCTTTAAATCGATTGTTTTATTATATACTTTAAATAAAGTATTAAGACCTACTATAATAAAAGTAGACTTAATTAAATTATACTATTTAACTATTATCTAATATTTAATTTAGTATTAATTTCTAAAAGCTTTTAAATATTCTTACTATCTTAATTTAAAAAAGTGTTTTAATAATCTTACTATCTTAGTTTAAAAATAGCTTTTTAATAATCTTAGTTCAAGAAAAGTTTTTTAATAATCTTATTATTCTAATTCAAAAAAGTTTTTTAATAAGCTTATTATTTTAAGTTAATAAAAGGTCTTTTGTAATCTTATTATTTTGATTTAATAAAGGCTTCTTAGTAGTTTTACTATATTAAATTATTAAAAGCTTCTTAATAGCTTTATATAAAAGAAAAAGTCTTATATATAAAAAATCTATTTGATTTCCAAACTTATTATTATATATCTTAATAATATTTATATAAGAAGACTTAAGTATATAACTATAAATATTACTTTTTTAAGATATTTAGCTAGTATATTTATAGTCTTAATTATTTAATTATACTATAGTTCTATAGAAATTATTTATATATATATACTATAGAAAAGTATTTACTTGAAATAAACTAAGGTAGAGCTAAATATTAATTAGTAATAAGTATTTCACTTCTAATAATTTACTCTTCTTCTTTATATTTCTTTTATTATAATACTCTAATATATTTTCACTTGATTACTTTACTTTGATATTCTAATCTTATATTCCTTTTATTATATATCTTAATCTTGTTTATTTTCTATATTTCCTTATTAATAGAGCTCTAATATATTCTTATTTAATTACTCTATTTTATTACCTTGATTTTATATCGATATTCTAACTCTTTATCTCTATTCTCTTTTATTATATAACTTAATTCTATTTACTTTTTATACTTCTTCAACTATAATATTCTTAATATATTCTTACTTAGTTACTCTATTTTAACGCTTTGACTTTATATAAACGTCTTAATCTATTATATCTTTATACTTCTCCGCTTTTTACCTTTTAATACTTTATAATATTATTAGTTAAATAGTATATATATACTAACTAAATACAATAGCTATATATAACTTATATATATAACCTAGATATAATTAATATAACTTTTAATATTATAAATCCTTAATATTTCCAAGGTTTAATCTAATTATAATAAGACTACTAATTTAAAATATTAAATAGACTTAGAACTTATAATTTAAAAACTAAATAGATTCTAAAGTTATTTAATATCTTTAATTAGTAGTCTTATTACTTTAATATTATTTTGTATTTTAATTAAAAGCTTATTATATATTTACTTTAAAATTAAGGTGAAATATAATAATATAAAATTAGATAAGTTAACTTAATTATTATAAATAGGTTTTAAATTATAATATAGTAAAAAGTTAGAATTATTTTACTATCTATATCTATTTAGTTTCTTTAGCTATATTTTAATTATACTAATATCTTAGTTATACTATTAATAATCAAAATTATCTAATACTATTAATTTAATTTTTTTTTAAATTATTCTAATTTATTCCTTCTAATATTTTATCTTTATTATTTTCTTTTTCTTTTTTATTCTTCTCTTCTTCTTTTATTTCTAGACTAGTAAGAGATATAAATAGACAAGATAAATAAAAATCAGAGATTAAAAACTTATTACTAACTTCTAAAGTTTCTAGATTTTTTATAATTATAGATTTATTAATTAGTCTCTCTTCTATTAATTTAGTAAGACTTATAGAGCTAAAACTTATATTATCTTTATACTTCTTATAATCTTCATTATTAAAACTTAGATACAAAGCTTTAACTAACTAGTTATATAATTTATTATAAATAATAATAAGATATTCTCTTTTATTAGTTTTTGTTTTTACTTTTTTTTATCAAAATGTCTTTAGAGTATAGAAATTATAAAAGATAATTTTATACTTTTATTTATCTAATAATATATTCTCAATATTAAAGAGTAAATAAAAAGTTTAGAAAAGTAAAGAATCTTTATAGATAATTTAATTTTCTTTTCTAAATAAAGAGTCTATATTTATAACTATTTTATTATTATCTTTAAGTTTACTATTTGAATTATCCTTATTATCTTAATTAATATCTTCAAACTATAATTACTTTGATTTCAAGTTTATTATATTAACTTTTTCTAATTTCTTCTATTTTAATACTAACTTATTTATATTAATATCTTTATTAATTTTAATTAGAGTTAACTTTGTAAATATAATAAATAAAGATATAGTAGATAGTTATAATTACTTTAATTCTAGATTTATTATATTAGCTTTTTCTAGTTTCTTCTATTTTAATACTAGTTTATTTATATTAATATCTTTACTAGTTTCGGTTAAAGTTAGTTTTATAAATATAATAAATAAAAATATAATAGATAGTTATAACTACTCTAATTCTAGATTTACTATATTAGTTTTTTCTAATTTCCTTTTTTTCAATATTAATTTATCTTTATTATTATCTTTATCAACTTCATTATAAAAACACTTTATAGATATAATAGATAAAGATATACTAAGTAAACTAGCTTCAATATTATTTATAAATAATTAATATATATATAAATAGAAAGTAATAAAGAGAGATATATTTCTAATAAATATTTATACTTTTTAATAAGTAGGAATATATTTTAATTATTTATATTTAACTAGTATAATTTGAATTTCTAGTAAAGAAGTTTTATTAAAAGTACTAGTAACTTTATATTTAGTATCTTATTCTTATAATTTAATAACTAGCTTGTCTTTTTTATTAAATAGATTAATCCTTTATACTAGATTAAATAGAGTATAATACTTTTAGAACTTAAAGAATTTTTAAACTAGTATTTCTATTATAAGTATTAGAGTAGTAGAAGTAAAAAGTAAATCTTTATTAATTAGTAAAGAAACGATTTTAGTTTATATTCTATATAGTATATACTAGTTATAATTATTATTAACTTAGAGAAAATAAACTTATTACTCGAATAATTATCTTATATAGTTGATATAACTTATAATTTAAATAAAGTAATAGAATAAGATAGGGATTTTAAAGTAAATAATATATAATATAGACTTTTGAAGATTAAATAAAGTAGAGCTAAATATATAAGTAATAAGAAGAATATAAATATTAGAATCTTTATTATTGAAATCTTTAATATACTAGATATATTCTTTTTAAATAAGTGATAACTTAATACTTATATAACTAATATTCAAATTAGTTAGTTAAGCCTTAAAGTACTTAATAAAAGAGGAAGATTAATTGAAAAGTATAAAAAGTCTTTCTAATAGCTTAGTAACTAAATATAGTAAAAAGATAAGTAAAAGATTAATAACTATATATAATAAAGATATATAGTAGCTTAGTAACTAAATATAATAAGAAGATAAATAAAAGATTGATAACTATATATAACAAAGATATATAATAATTTAATAATTAAATATAATAAGAAAATAGATAAGAGATTAATAACTAAATATAATAAGAAGAGAAGTAGTTTAGTAACTAAATATAATAAGAAGATAAGTAAATGATTAGTAATCAAGTATAATAAGAAGAGAAATAATTTAATAACTAAATATAATAAAAAGATAAATAAATAATTAGTAACTAAATATAATAAAGAGAGAAGTAACTTTGTAATTAAATATAATAAGCTCTAAAGTAATATAGTATATAATAAATAGAAAACTTAATAGAGTATAAATATAATAGATATTTAAATAGTTAGTATAAATAATAGATATTTAAATATAGATAAAATTGAGTAGAACTTATTAAAGAGATATTAGATATTTAGTTATAATAATTATCTTTTCTTTTTTTCAAATATTTCGAGTAATTATAATAAGAGTATAATATAATTTAACTAATATATTAATAAGATACTATATAAGACTAAGTTGATTTTAAAAGATAATATATTTATATCTATTTTATATTTATATAAAGAAAAAAAAGGCTTTATTATTTTAGTTTATATCTATTTAATTATTAACTTTAAACTTAGTTATTACCTACTTTTATATCTTTATTATCTCTATATAATTGAGATATATTATCTATACTAAGTAGAGTTTAAAGGTATTATACTTGAGAAATCGATATATAACTATATTTAGAGTAAGTTTATTTTTATTTAATAAATCTATATAAGTACTAATTGTTATTATAGATATTTAAAAAGAATCTTCTTATAGACTATTATTAAAAGATAATAATATTAATAAAACAATATTATTATAAATATAAATCTCCTTTATATTTATATTTAATTATATAGTATAGATATTATAATATAGAATTGAAGTATTAAGACTTATAAACTTTTTTTTATCTTTAAAGTCTATTTTAGTTTTATATTCTATATATAAAAAGATAGTTCGAAGAATAAAAAGTATAATTAGTTTTATAATAATTACTCTCTAACTAATCTACTATCTAATATACTTATAAAGTTTTAGATTTAGAAGATAAAGACAAATATCTTTTTTAATTATATTTTATAACTCTTTAGTCTTATTATTTTACTTTAATATAAAATAATAAACTTAACTTTTTTTCTTATTCTTAGTATCTATTTATTTAATCTTCTTTCTTTTAAAAAGAGATTTATTAGAATTAAAAGAAGGTTTGAAATATTTTCTAGAGTTGAAGTTAAAGCGGAATATAATTATAATATTACTTAGTTTGTTTATAAAAGTCTACTTAAAGCGGAATAGTTAATAGAGAAAATTGATAAGATCTTTTAAATAATTAAGAAAAGGAGTTATTATAAGAAAGTAGATATTCTCTTTTTAAACTTACTAAATAGACTCTATATATAATATATCTAGATTATAAAGAATATAAGCTTTATTAACTATAATATATATAAAGTAATATAGAATAGTATAAACAAAGTTAATAATATAACTACTTTTTAATTTTATTTAAGATAAAAAAGTAGATTTGTATTTAATATTCTTTATTTTATTATTAATTATAGATATATTAGAGTTTATTTTAGATTTATTCTATATAAACTCTATTTTAAATAATTATATTTCTTCTTTTTCTAATCAATAAAAAGTAATTATATTAGTAAGGTTAATATAGCTAAGAGTTTAATAAAGCTAAATATTATAAGTAGTAAAAATAAAAATAAGACTAATTTATAAGTAGAAAAGTTAGTAATATTAGTTTGAAAGTTGAAAATAGAATATTATAATTCAATTATTTATTAATCTAATATAATAATATAATATTCTAAGTATTTATTAACTTAATATAATAGTAGTTTTTTATTTAAAAACAAGAAACTAATATAGAAGCTAACTTAGCCCTTTTAATAAATAAGGATAATAAGATCTAGATAATATTTTATTATATAAGGATAATAAGATCTAGTTAAAAAAAACTTAATTATAAAAACTAAATAAAAAAATATAGAGAAGTATAGAATCGCAAAGTTTGAAAATTAGAAAGATATATATATTTGAATTTATAAAGTTAAGAGTACTAAGAATTATATTTAAATATTTATAAATATTTAGTTTTACTAATATCCTAAAATAAAAGGTTTTCTTAATATTAAACAAAGTTCTAAAGAATTGATATATTTTAAAAATTTCTAGAAAGAACTTCTTAATATCTACTTACTAAACCTCAACTATTTAATTAGAATAAATAATCAATATTACTTGATATATTTAAAATTAAGATAATAAGTAGATTTATACTATATTTTGAAACTTAATAAAATTAAAAGTAAAAACAGTTTTCTTTAAACTATATATAAGCCTAATAATAAAATTATAAATAAAAGAGTCTTCTATTTATTTTATTAAATATACTATTAGAGATAGAAGTTAATTAAAAGTCTGTTTAGATTCAAAAAGAGTAAATATTAAAAGATAAACTTATTAATAATTTAATAAAGTTTATAAAATAATATATTATTTAAAGTAACTTTCAAGTAGAATAAATAAAGATTAATTTATTAATATACTTTTTTGAAATTAGAAAGCAGTTTATTTTATATAATTATCTTTTTCCTTAATACTTACTAAAGTATATTCTTCTTATTATTCTCTTTACGAAATTTAAATATAATAGCTATATAAAGATTAATAATTACTTTTATATTAGTTTTACTTTTATTAGTAAAAAGAGATAAAGTTGTAATTTTATTATTATTATTATTAAGATCTATATTTAATATAACTATATCTTTGTCTAGGTTATTAAAAGAAAAAGAGATTTTAATATTATTATTAATATTATTATTATTATTATCGAGATCTATATTTAATATAATTATATCTTTATCTAGGTTGTTGAAAAGAAAAAGAATAATATTATTATTATTACTACTATTATTGTTAGATTTATTTTAAAGTGTAATAAAAGTAATATTATTATTAATAGATTTATATAAAGATATAATAATAATAATATTATTATTATCAAGTTTATTTAAAAGTGTAATAATACTATTATCATTATTATCAATAATATTTAAAAGTATAGTAGTAATAGTCTTTAAATTACTAATTTCTTCAACTATATTTAATAAAGAGATAGATCTAATATTTATATCTTTTACTTATATCTTATTAATTTTATTAAAGTCTTAAAGTATATTTATAAACTAAGTTAAATCTTTTATAAATACTAATACTTGATCTTCAATAATAAATAGATATTTAACTTAGTCTTTATTAACTATATAAGATTTATTACAAAGTTATAATATCTTTATTAATATTACTTCTAATATAAGTATATTTTCTATAAATTCTAGAGATATTATATTATTTCGATTAATTAGATAGTTAGTTTTCTTAAAAAGAATAAAAGTATTAAAGTTAGAATCTTCTATTATATATATTTTAAACTTCTCGGTATAAAATCAAAACTAATTATATAAAGTAAATATCTTATCTTTATTTTTAGTAGATTGAAGGCCTTTGAATATTTTATTAATAATAAAACAAAGTTTAAAAGTATTTATATATATTGAAACTTGTAATTTTGAAGAGATATAATTTAAAGAGTTTTTATATTTATATTACTAAAGGATATTAAAGGCTTAGTATTAATCTTGAAAAAGATATCTAAAGAAATATATATTAAAGTCTTTATTAAAGAGAATAGTTAGTAGAAAAAGTAATCTTTATTTAAGAAAACAAATAATTATTATAATAGTTATAATATATATAATTGTCTATTTAGTAATTCTACTTTTATATTTTTTAGACTTTTTAATCTATAATTAAATAATAATATCTTTATATTTATTAGTAGTAAGATTTTAACTAAAAGGAAGATTAAAGAAGTATTTATCTATAATCGAAAGTATAACCTTTTACTTAAATAAATAATAACTTTATTCTTATATTTCTCTCTACTTCTTTAAGATAATAGTAATATCTAAAAGAAATATTAGTTCGATTATATTAGTTTACTTGATCTAAGAATATAAAGTTATATAAATATAAAGTAGAAGATTAGTAGATTAGTATAGTAAAGAGAAGAAAAGTTATTATTAACTAAGTATAATAAAGAGAAAAGAGTAATTAGTAACTAAATATAGTAAAAGTAAAAAAAGTTACTATTGATTAAATATAGTAAGAATAGAAAGAGTTATTAATAATTAAGGATAATAAGAAAAGGAAGAGTAATTAGTAATTAAAAATAATAAAAATAGAAAGGGTTATTATTAACTAAAGATAATAAAGAGAGAAAAGATAATTAGTAACTAAAGATAATAAAGAGAGGAAAAATAATTAATAACTAAAGATAATAAAAGTAAAAAAGGTTATTATTAATTAAAGATAATAAGGGTAAAAAGAGTTATTATTAATTAAAGATAGTAAGAAAAGGAAAGGTAATTAATAATTAAAGATAATAAGAAGAGAAAGAGTAATTAATAATTAAAGATAATAAAGGTAAAAAGGGTTATTATTAACTAAAGATAATAAAGGTAGAAAAAGTTATTATTAACTAAAGATAATAAAGAGAGAAAAAGTAATTAGTAATTAAATATAATAAAGGTAGAAAGAGTTATTATTAATTAAAGATAATAAAAGTAGAAAGAGTAATTAGTAATTATATATAATAAAGTTATAAAGAAGATAACTACTTAATATACTTAATTAATAAAGGTAGTAAAATATTATTATTATATAAAGATAACAAAGAGACTAAACTCAGAAGTTTTATAATACTAATATAACTAAAAAGTAAATAAAATAAGATAATTATATATAAATAATAAAGAGAAAGCAAAAGATTTTATATATATACTTAGTATAAATATTATAATCTAGAAATATATATATAAAGGGAAATCTAAGTATCTAACTAATAATTCTAAAGAATTTTCTATATTATTCTTAATATATTGAAGTTATTTATATATAGTTTTATAATTCAATTTTATTCTTTCTATAACTTTATAAATAAGATTTTTTAAATAGAAATCATTATATTATTTTTCAAGTAAGTTCTAATTATACTATTATTAATATTTATTAAGAGTAGTATTATTAAGAGAAAAATTAATATTATTTAATTTAGATCTAGACTTTTTCTTATTCAAAGTATTTGTAAGTTTAGGTAATATAGCTTTAAATAGTATTTCTAATACTAAATCATCTAAAATATTATCTAGACTTTATTCTTATTAGATAATATATTTTATATTCTATTTACAATATTTCTAATTATTTTTTTCTTATTTAGTTTAAATTTCTTCTATTATTTTATCTTTCAATTACTTTTCAATTTAGACTTTATTTTATTTGATATTCTTTTATCTAAATACTTATCTAGTAGACTTAGTTTTATATATAAATAGACTTAGTATATTTAAACTCGATCTTTAAATATATAAGACAAAGTATATTAAAGATCTATTTTTATTAATAATAATATTTTAGTAAAGAAGATCTTAGTTTATTATATTCGAATTTATTTCAAGTATATTAATTAAAAATAATAGATTAAACTAATTAAATATCTTAGTACTTATTGATTTATATAGTAGATTAGTGAAATAATAGAAATTTATAATATTAATAATTTGTAAAAAGAGAGAGAGAAAGATATCTTTTAATATCTATATATAAGAAATATAAAGAATTAATTTCGTACTTTTATTATCTTTATATAAGAATCTAGTCTATATATTAATAGAACTTCTTTAAAGCCTTATTCTATAAACTTCAATATCTTATAGATTTAGAATTAATAAATAAAGTGAATTAATAATTTAAAAGTTAAAAGAGATAATAGAAAGAATCTAAAATATACTTGAAAATATTAAAGCTAATTACAAATAGATATAAATAAATATAAATAATTCTTATAATTAAGTTAAAGTTAAATTAGAGTAAATTTAGATAAAATTTAAATAGAGTTAAATAAAGTAAAAAGATTGAAAAAAGGAAAAAAAAAAAGAGAAAAGAAAAGATTATTAAATTAAGAAATATAAAAATTTTTCTAATCTAAGTTATCTAAATTAAGAAGAAATAAATTTTAAAAGTAAAGTAAAGATAAAATAAAAGTAAAGTAAATCTAAAGTAAATTCTATACTAAGAACTAATAGTCTAATATAAAGTTAATAAAGTTCTTATTCTTATTTTTATTAAATAAAATAAAAGTAAATTGAAAATAAAGTAAATTCTCTATTAATAACTTATAATTTTATATAAAGTTAATAAGAATTATCTTTTTACTATTATTAATTTATAATAGTTTGTTTATAAGAAAATAAAAAAAACTTTCAAATTCTAATTATAATAATATAAAAAAAAGAAAATATATTTTAGATTATAACTTTAATAATAAACTATTATATAAAGGTAATAAGAATAAGAATTTTATTCTTTTAGATTGTTTATTATATATAAATAATATAGAAGTATACTTATAACTGAAATAAAGTTATATAATAAATAGAATTATTTACTATACTTCGGATCAAGATTATAATATACTCTCAAAATATTAAAAGAGATTTATTTTTTATTTCTTTTTTTTATATATCTAGAAGACTTAATAATATAGATATTTAATTTCAAAAAAAAAATATTCTAGTTATTTAGAGTTTATTATCTCTTTTCTATTTTTACTCTTTTATTCTATCTTATATTCTTTTCCTTTTATAATAATTTATTTTCTTTCTTCTTTATTTATCTTTTAATCTTTTATTACTAAACTTAAGCTTAGTATATAAACTTTATCTTTATTACTTCTATTAAGATTTACTCGAAAGTAGTATATAAATTCCGAAATACTTTTATTACAACTTTATTCTTTAAGATTTATATAAAGACTTATACTATCTTGAGAATAAGCTAATATATTATCTATATTTCAAAATATATATTAGTCTAAATTCCGAAATAGTAGAGGTAAGTACTTATAATTATAAAGTCTTTAATAATAATATAATTTCTTATAAGTTATATTAATAAATAGTATAAGAAGTAAACTTTATAAAAGATATATATAAGAAATATACTTGTTAAATAGATATAATATTAAAGAGCTTTTATCTTCTAGTTTTTCGAGCAAATATATTCAATTTATAAAGTAATAGTTAAAGTAGTAATAGTAAGTTTTTATTATATAAATAGTATAATTTAAAAGATAAAATCTATAAAGATTTAAAAAGAGTTTTATCTATAAAAATTCGAAAAATATATTTACTTCTTTTTTCTAATTATAAGTTTCAAAAACTTTGATAATAGTTTTAATAAAGTTTTTTAAATATCTATATCTATAAAGTAAAAAGTGAATTATTATTAGAAAATAAAATTATTTTTAATAATCTAAATTTACTTTAAAAATAGCTTAGTATATTTTATTCAAAAGTGAATAATAATTACTTATATTAAAGACTTTAGTTTAAACTTATTAAAAAGAAAGATAATTAATTACTTTAATTAATTAAGTATTATTTAAATATAAAATATCTATTTAAATTAAACCTTTAATAAACTAATATAATTAGATCGACTTATATACTTATATTCAAAAGAATAAACTTTAACAAGTATTTATTAACTTAGTATAATTAAATTAATAAAAATAATTATATTCAGTTAATAAATAGAGAAAAAATAGTTTAGTTTTATTCTTATTAACTTGATATAATTAATAGAAAGAAATAATTATCTTTATTTAATAGATATAGAAAAAGATTATTAATATCTATTTTTATTAATTTAATATAATTAGATTGAAAATAATATTTATATTTGTTTAATAGATATAAAGAAAGTAATTAAAATTAAATATTTATTCTATCTAATCTAGATAGAAAAGTATTATTCTATTTATTTATTAAATATC
This sequence comes from Clarireedia paspali, assembly GCA_026225955.1. NCBI lineage: Eukaryota > Fungi > Ascomycota > Leotiomycetes > Helotiales > Rutstroemiaceae > Clarireedia > Clarireedia paspali. The sequence continues at coordinate 9,190 of JANGZZ010000309.1, read as the reverse complement.
TAATTATATTGAATTTATTATCTATAAAGAAGATCTTATAACTTAAAGTAAATCTAGAATATATAATCTTATAATCTAAAAGAAATCTAAAGAAAATAAAACCTAAAGTTAATATATTAGTAAAACTAAAGAAGAAAACAAGTTATAAAATTTATATATTAAAAGTTCGAATATCAATATTAAATAATTTATTAGATTTTATCTTACTATTTCTTATTTATAATTATTTATATATATATAATAGATTTTCTATAAAACTCTATTTTATAAATAAGTTAAAATAGAATATTATAGAAGAATAATATATTTAGCTAAGAATAGAATATAGCTACTTCTTTTATTAAACAATTATTATATATTTATTAAACTAATAAGATATAATTTAAAGGTTTATTAAATAATAAGAGGTTATCTAAAAAATCAAATATATTTTATAAATATCTTTAAATCTTCTTTCGATTTAATAGTATAATAGAATCTAGATAAATAAATAATAGATTAGTAGTAAAAATTATTTTATAAAAGTTTTTTTACTAACTTTATACTATTGAGCTAGAAAAATTCAAAAAGATTAATTCCTAGATCTTATAAAATATAATATAATATAGTTTATTCTTTTATATATTATCTCTTTTTCTTTTCTAATTTTATATAACTAGAGACTTATTTAAATAAAAAAGTTTAGAATCGAAGAGAAATCGGAGAATATACTAAAAGTCCTTTTTATAATAAATACGATTACTAGTATTAAGATTAAGTTTATAAAGTATTTATAGATTAAAGTCTTTTATTTAAAAAGTAATATTATTATATATAATAGTAACTTTCTTAACTAATAATAAAATAAATTGTTTATTATTATAAAATAAGATATTATTACTTTTAAATTAAATCTAGATATTCTATTAATAAAGAACTATTAAATACTTTATATAAAAATCAAGGATAATATAATTATACTATAAAGAAATAGTCTAAATAATTTATTTTTCAATTATAAAGACTATTTAAATAACTTTGTTAATATTAAGAACTTATTTATATTATACTTTTATTATATATAAAAAGATAGATATAATATATAAGAAATTCTTTATAAGGTTAAATAGAATATATTAGCTAGTCTAATTAATTTTAAATACTATATATATATATTTATAGAACTTTATATAATATCTTATATTTAGTCCTTTATTTCTTATTTCTTTTAATAAAGTATTATTAGAATCTAAAAGATCTAATTATCTACTTTGTATAAAAGGTAATTTATAAAGCTAAAAGTTATAATATAATTTAGAGATAAAGTTTTTGTTTTTAAATAAAATACTAAAGTAAGTAAAATAAAGGAAGAGAAAGATAATAATAGTAATAAATAAGTTGATATATAAATTATTAATATCTCAGAATACTATTTTAAACTCTATATAAGCTTTATTAAGATTACTATATAGAAAGTTAATAAAAACTTTTAATAATATTAAGAAGAATAATAAATAATATAAAAGTTAAATTAAATTTTTACTAACTAATTATTACTTAGTTTAATATTACTTCTAAAAGTAGTTCTTAAAAAAAGAAATAATAAATTTAGTAAAAAGATTATCTTTTAATTTAAATTATATTTAAATAATATCTTTAGAACTAAATTATTCTTTTAGACTAAGTTATTCTTCCTCTTTAAATATATTTATAACTAGATAGTATATATCTTCTTTTAAATAGTACTTTTCTTTAGATATAATATCTATATCCTCGAGTTTATCAAATTCTTCCTTTATATGATTTTTACTAATAAGTATAGATTTAGTAACTAATTAGAAGTTCAGAGTTTAAGTATATATAATAATTTATACAAAGGTAATATATCCAGAATTATATAATAAGATATTAATATCTGAACTTTCAAATAGTTTAATACTATTAATAATAAACTTAGTTTTAAATTTAAAGTAGAACTAAGTATAAATAATACTTTTATTATATTATTTACTTTCTACTTTTATAGTTATTATAAAAGAATATATATTATATAACCTAATAAAGTTATATATAATAAATAGAAGAGTATTTTTTTATCTCTTATTACTAAGTTAGAACTTTTAATAACTTTTTATATAATATAGTTTCTAAAATAGTCTTTAGTTAATATTATTATCTTTATATAACTTTATATAAAATTATCTTCCTAAATTGATCTAATATTGATTTCTCAATATATATATCTTATCGACTTTACTATCCTATTTCTCTTACTATTTCCAATTAAATTCTAAATAAGTTTTTAAATAATAAAGATCTTTTATATCTTTCTTAATAAAAAAGATAATTATTCTTTTAAAGTTATTAAGCTTGTAAATATAAATATTAATATATATACTCTAAGTAAAGATATTAGTAAATTTATATTAGAAAAAGTAGAAAAGAAATTGTTATTATAAATAATAACTACTTTATTACTATTTATTTTCAAAGTTCAATATTTAAGCTTATATAAGTACTTGATTATAGATTAAAAGGAGACTTTTAATTATAGAAAGAAGAAAACTTACTTTGAAAACAAAGTAGAGTACTAGATTATAAAGCTACTTTTATTATTCTTTAATTAATATAATTATAGAATTAGAAGATTATTTATATTAAAGCTAGATTTAGAAGAATAAAAGATAGAATTTAATATATATTTAATTAGAGAGTATTCTTCTAAAAGTATATAAGATCTTCTAAAGTAGAATAAGTTAGTATCTATAAAATAAACTATTATTAATTACTTTAATATAAATACTATAAACCTTATTATTAAGAAGATTATTAATAATCGAGATAAAATAAAACTGAAAGCTCTTTTTAAAGCTAGTAAAGCTATTTATAATTTTATAAATATTATTAATATCTATAGTAATTAAAAGCAAATTGTCTAATATACTATACTTATAATTAAAAAGATAAATATATTAAGAATCCTCTTTAATATCTATTTTTTTCTCTTCGAATATTTCCTTTATAACTAATATAAATAACAATCTAGTCTTTATTATAAGATCTATATATTTAAAATAAAATTAATTATACTCTTAAGAGATCGAAATTATTATAGTAAAGTTATAATATAAATAGTTATTAGAAATAAAGTTTAGGATTTTAGAATTCCTAAATAATTATAGATCTAGAAGAGAATAAAGATAATCTAGTCTTTTATAATTATTATAAATATCGTTTACTTAACGAAGTATATTAGAATAATCGTTAAACTACTATATATATTCTATAGTAAAGTAAAAATTTCCTTTCTTCAAATAATATATAAAGTATAAAATAAAATTAAATAGTATATAATATTAAAAGTTCTTATTATTTTCAGAAGAAATATTCTCTATTAATTTAAAGAAAATATTATTTATTAGTTCTTCTTTAATTGTAAGTTCGATATTTGTCTATATTATAAATATTAATATATTTTATATTTGAAGCTCTCCCCTTTAGTAAATAAAGATAATAAGAATAACTTTTCTCTTTTAATAAATAAAGATAGTAAGAATAAACTCTTTCTTTTAATAAATAAAGATAATAAGAATAAACTCTCTCTTTTAGTAAATAAAGATAATAAGAATAAGTTCTTCTTTTTAATAAATAAAGATAATAAGAATAAACTCTTTTCTTTAATATATATAATTATCAAAAAGAAAGTTTCGAATATTTTAGATTAAAGAAGTAATAAAGTAAAAACTTCGAATATATTAGTAATATAGATAATTAAAATAACAAAAGATCTCTTTAATATCTTAATTTAGAATTATCCTTTTCTAGATTCTTATTAGTTATAAGATTTTCAATTATCTTTATTTCTATTCACAATAACCTAGTTATAATATATATTAAAATTTATACTTTTTTCTTTATAAAAGAAATTACAAGTATATTTATTTTATTTAACCTATTAATAGATATAGATAATTATATTTATTCTTCTATATTAATATTCTTTTAAACTTATTTACTTTTTATATTTTAATTCTATATCTTATTATTCTTCTTAACTTTCTATTACTAATAGTCTTTTAGAATATTAAGATTTATTCTCTTTTTAATCAATTCTAGATAATAAAGTAGAGAATAAAAGAATATTATATTAAGAATATATTTCAAACTTATTATATTATTTACTATACTTCTTCTTTTACTTTTAAAAGCTTTAAACTTTAGTAGTATTATAAACTATTTTAACTAATTAAATTAAGAGCTTGATAACCTTATATAATAAAGATAATAAATTAATAGAGACTTTTTAAGATTTACTATTTTTATTCAATAAAGTTGAGAAAGATATTAGTTTATAAAATAAATAACTATACTTTTAAGATATTATAGACTGATTATATAACTTTATATTAACTAGCTAGTAACTAATAATAAAAATATTATTAACTTATATAAAAATATTATAACCTTATATCAACTAGTTAGTAATTAATAATAAAAATATTATTAACTTATATAAAAATATTATAACTTTATATCAACTAGCTAGTAACTAATAATAATAAGCTTATAATATTTTTATATAAATTAGTAATGTTTTTATTATTAGTTATTAACTAGTTAATATAAAGTTATAATATTTTTATATAAGTTAGTAATATTTTTATTATCAGTTACTAGTTAGTTGATATAAGATTATATTACTTTTATATAAGTCAATAATATTTTTATTATTAGTTATTAACTAGTTAATATAATATAGAGTTGTAATATTTTTATATAAGTTAGTAACGTTTTTATTATTAGTTACTAACTAGCTAATATAGGATTGTAATATTTTTATATAAGTCGATAATATTTTTATTATTAGTTACTAGCTAATCGATATAGGATTATATCACTTTTATATAAATTAGTAATATTTTTATTATTAGTTATTAGCTAGTTGATATAAAGTTATAATATTTTTATATAAATCAGTAATATTTTTATTATTAGTTATTAGCTAGTCGATATAAAGTTATAACGTTTTTATATAAGTTAATAACATTTTTATTATTAGTTACTAGTTAGTTAATATAAAGTTATAATATTTTTATATAGGTTGGTAATATTTTTATTATTAGTTACTAGTTGATATAAAGTTGTAATATTTTTATATAAGTTAATAACGTTTTTATTATTAGTTACTAGCTACTTAATATAGAGTTGTAATATTTTTATATAGATTAGTAATATTTTTATTATCAGTTACTAGCTACTCGATATAGAGTATAAGAAGTTGATTAATATAGAGTTATAAAAGTTTTTATATAAAGTTATAATATTTTTCTAATCTTAAACCCAATTATATTATTCAATTATTTAGATTATAAGAATTTAATATATTTTATAATAACTAAAGTTTTAAATAGACAATAAATATAATAAATAGAAATATTAGCTATATATAATTTTAAGATATTATATATTAAAAGAAATAAAAATATTAAAGCTAATATATTTAATTGAAAACTAGAATATCTTGAAAATAAAATATATAAATTATATATTATATTTTGATAAGAAGAAGATTTATTAATATTTAATATAATCTAATTAGTTATAATAATATTACTTTATAATAACTATTTAAAGAAATAAATATAAAAATACTATAAGAATAATTCTATTATAAAATAAATATTAAAACAATTAAATAAAGAGTTTATAATTATTAATAAAATAAGATATTTTTATTAATAAAATAATATATTTTTATAAGAAGATATATATACTTTTGATATTAGCTAAATAATATATTTAAGAATAATATAAGCTATTAACTTATAAATATTAAGGAATTATAAAAATATTTATAAAGATTAAAGTAAACTATTATTTCTTATAAATAAGAAAGATAATTAAAGAAGTTATTAGAAATTATAATATTTATATATAAAATAAAACTTTATAATATATTTTATATAATTAGTTTAAAACTCTAAATATATTTACTTAGTTATAAAAGTTTATTATATAAAACTTTATAATTAAACTATTATATTTAAAAGATCTAATTATAAAAATAATATATAACTTTATTTTAATAATTATAAATTAATTAACTAAGTTTAGATATATAATTTTTTATAAAGAAAATAATATAATAGAAGATTTAATATATATCTTTTTAAAAACAATAGTTAATATATATAAAATACTAATAAAAATAATTTCAAATTATAATAAACTCTTTATATTGAAATTCTAATAAATATTTATAATATTATTAAGAATTAAAAGAAAGTTATTTATAATATTTTATTTATAAATAAATAATTAAATAGAATAACTAAATTAAACTTTAGAATAATATTTATAATATTATATTAATTATAAATAAGATAATTAAATAGAATTATTATTATTTATATAATTTATATATAATATCTTAGAAATAATAATTATAAATATAATATTAATTTATATTAATTTTAAGTTTAAACTAAAAGTATATAATATATAATTAATAAATAAAGTAAAATTAGATATAAATATTATAAAAGTAAATAAACTAAAAGAATTATATAAATAATTATTATTTAATATTAAGTTTATTTTATAATAAACTATAAATTATTATAATTCGAAATATAATATAAAACTAATATTTAAAAAAAAAGATAAAGTTTATTTTCTTAAATAAAATATTAATATAAAAAGACTAAATAATAAATTAGATTATAAGAAATTAAAACTCTTTAAAATTAATAAAGTAGTTAAACTAGTTAATTATAAATTAAAGTTATTAATAATAATAAAGATATACTTAATTTTTTATATTTTACTATTCGAGTTTATATTATTAAAAGTACTAGATATATTCTATATCGAAATAGAATTAATTAACTTAAATATTAAGTATAATATTAAAGAAATATTAAACTATAAATATATTAAAGGATAATTATACTATTTAGTAAAATAAGAAGAATATCTATATTTAGAAAATATATAAGAACTAATTAAGAATTTAAACTATTTATAATATTAAGAGAAATTCTATTAAAGATATCTTTATCTTCTAACTAAATAGTTAATTTAGAATTATTTATTAAAAGAAGTTTAAAGATCAAAGAGTTGATTTAAAAAGAATTAAATATTTTAAAAGTTTACTTAGTTTATTTAATTTATTTTCTTTCTAATTACTTTTTCTCTTTATATTTATTTAGTTTATTTAAAAAATTATAATTTACTTTATATATTTTCTACTTTTAACTTTTAAAATAAACCTTCTAAATATTTAGATATATTATCTTTATAATAATTTTAATTATCTTCTAATTAATTTTTCGAATCTTTTTATTTAAAGAATTTTAGTTTAATAACTTTAGTATTTTGTTTTATAAATTAAAATTATAAGTATAGTTTTATTAAGAATATTTAGAATAATAATAATTTATAAGACTAAAGAGTATTTTAATATATTAATTAGTATAACTAGTTTTTTTATAATAAGAATATATAATTATTTTTCTTTCAAACTTTTTAATATAATTTCTTAAACTAATTATAATAATATACTTTATAAAATATTTAGTAAATATAATAAAAGAAGAAAAGTCTAAAAGATTTATCTAAAGTCTAAATAAATACTTTATATTAATATAATAAATATCGAGATAATACTAAGTTAGAAAGAGAATAATATTATAATTCTAGATTATATAGATATTTAAAAACCTTAAATTTAAAGAGTGAAACTATAATTATAATTATTATATTAAAATTAGTATTAAATATTAGAATTAGAAATTTCTTTTAGTAAAAATCTACTAATAGAACTTTACTAATAGAATTATATTAATAAAATACTTTTAATAGAACTTTAAGTAAAAATAAATATATTTAATAAAATAAAAATAAAATAGAATAGTTCTTAGTTTAGAGTTATATAATAGATTATAAGATTATATATAAATATATAATCTAGGATTATAAGATTATATATAAGAATACAATTTAATAGAGAATAAAAGTTTATATAAGTAGATAATTTTCTTATAATATATAAAGTTTTATATTTAACTTAATTAATTAAATCAAGTTATTATTTATATTTACTATTATAATTATAATCAATTTATATTATAATTATTATTAATAATAAATCTTATAATATTATTATATAACTTTATTATTGTTTAGTAATCAAGATCCTAACTACTTCTATATAATTTAGAAGATAAGTATTTATAATAATTTATTATTTTATAAACTTTTTATATAGTTATATAAATATTCTAGATAATAGATTATTAGATATTTTATTTATTATTACTAATAAATACTTTATTATTATATAGATTATTTATATTTTATTTTATTAATTATAATATACTTATAAGTATATATAAATAATTGAATTTATTTTTAACTAGTTTAAATATTATTTAATATATAAACTACTTTATTAACTTTAATAATTTCTTTAATATATAATATTTCTTTTACTAATAATAATTATTATAATAATTAGTATCTTATTAACTTTATTTATAAAGTTTCTAAAATATAATAGTTTAATAGTCTAGCTTTTATAATATATATCTAAGCTAATTTTAAAGTTACTAATTATAATTATAATTATAATTATTTAAAGATCCTATAACGAATATATAATATTAATATAATATAGTATATAATTTATTTAAAGATTATAAAAGTATAATAAATTCTTTTTTAAAAAAGGTACTTAATATAATAATAAGAAGATATATATAAACTAAAGTTTAAAGTAAATATAAGAGTTTAAATTAGTAATTATATAAGTATATATAATATATATTTAAATAATTAAATAGAGAGAATAAAAGATTATCTTTCTATATAACTATAATTTTATTATTTTTTTTAAAGATAATATAATTAAATAAACTGAATTATAAAATATATAATAAAGAAATATTTATAATTATTAAATTATTTAGTAATTAGTAAATTAAATTTATATCAACTTTATATTAAATCTATATTTATATAAATTATAAAGTATTAAAATATTTTATAATTATTAAATTCTTAAATATATAATAAATTTAATAAACTAAACTTCTTATAAATTATAACTTCTTAATTATATATTATCTAGAAAAGAATAATTCTTTTATAAATATATTAATTTATAAAGTTGATAAACTATTATTATAAAATAAATAAAAGAAGTAAGATA
>JANGZZ010000308.1:0-28165 GCA_026225955.1 Clarireedia paspali | reverse complement strand
ATTTAAAATAAAGATTATTAAAATATTATATTTAATAAAGAAATTATAATATAAATTTAATATAATATAAAATATTAAATTTTAAAATATCTTTAATATTTCTTTATAACTTCTATTATATTAATTTAAAAGTATTTAACTTTTTAATATTATTTTTAAAATAATTATATTTATAAAAGTTTAAAGAAGATAATTATAATTATATTAAAAGAGATTATCTAATAATTATAATTAATAAAAAATACTTTTTAAACTTTATAATAAAAAAGATATAAGTATTTATTTATATATTTATTTAAAAGGAAATAGTTTTAAAAGTATATAATTATAATATTAAATAAATTATAAGAATATTTAAAAGTAAACTTTTTAAAAAAGAAAAATAATATAATAATTTAAATTAAATTATTATAATATTATATAAGTTAATTATATATAAATTAAATTTAGAAACTAAATTATATATATATATTAATATATATATAATTTAATTATTTATTTTATATAATAATTTCTTATATATAAATCTTTAGATTCTTATAATTCTTTTAGTTTTTTAATTATTAATTCTAAGATTATTTAATATCTTAAATTAATAGTTTTATTATATATATATAAAAAGTTATTATATAAAATAAATAATTAAATTATATATATATTAATATATATATATAATTTAATTTTTAAATCTAATTTATATATAATTAATTTATATAATATTATAATAATTTAGTTCAAATTATTATAATATATATATAAGAATATATTATTATAGATTATTATAATTTTAATAAAAATAAATATAAATATAATAATATATTAATTATTATTAATTAATTAAATAAATAGATAATTATAATTTTATATTATAAAATTATTATTTTTTAGAAATAAATTAAACTTTATATTTATTATTATTATAATCTATTAATAATTATATTTTCTAATTATAAACTATAATTTATTTTTTTCTTTTAAACTAAATTTAATAATATTTTTAAAACTAAAATAAAACTATTTATAACTAATTACTTTTAAATTAATAAATAAATAAAAATCTATAATTAATATTTATAAAAGTGATTATAACTTTTTATAAACTATTATTAAGATAATTAGTTTGAATTCCTACTAATAATAAATTATATTTAGTTAATATTACTTTATTTATCTTTTAATAACTTATTTTCTTTCGAAATCTTATATAATTATATCTTTAGAACTACTTAGAATTAGAAGTAGAATAAATGATTTTTAGTTAATAATCTTAATATTTAAAATATATATATATATATTTATTATAATTAAGAAGTATTAGAATATATTCAGTTAACACTTTTTACTACTTAGAAATATATAGAGAAAGAAGCTAATAAGAAGTAAAAATTAGTTAACTTTAATATTAATAATTATATCTAATTAGATATATAATATCTACTAATCTAATAGTTATTAAAGAAGCTAAATTATCTTACTAATAGATATTTCAAGGTTCTAGAAAAGATTAGTTATTTATATTATTTGAAACTATTTAATATAATAAGAATTTATAATATTTTCTTTACTAATAAACTATATAAAGTAGTTAATAATTTATTATCTAGTTAATATAATAAACCTCTATTACCTATTAATATTATTAAAATAAATAAATATAAAATAGAAGAAATATTAGTTTATTATTAATATAAGAAAATATTAAAATATTAAGTTTAATAAAAAGAATATAATATAGATTTAATATAGTATAAAGTATTAAATTTGAAGACTTCTCTAATACTTCTTCGCGACTTTTATTATATAAATTTAAAAGTATTTAGCTCTTTAATATTATTTTTAGAATAATTATAGTTATAAGAAGTTAATAAAGATAATTATAATTATATTAAAAGTAACTATCTAATAATAATAACTAATAAGAAGAAGTTTATAATAATATAAACTAAAAGATAAAATATACTTTTACTTCTTCTTTAATATATTTATTTAATAATTATTTAACTACTTATATTTATTTATTAACTTTATAGAATATAACTTGATAATTAATTAGAATACTTAAAGACAAGTTTTTTTAAAAGAAAGAAGATAATATAACGATTTTAATAAATATATTATAATAATAATTATATATTAGATTATATAACTTAGTATATATATACTAACTATATATAACCTTTTATTATATATAAACTCTCTTAATCTTAAACTCTTCTTAGTTTTATAATTATAAATTTTAAAGTTATTTAATACTTTTATTAATAGTTTTATTATATATTCTATTTAGAAAACCTCTTTTTATTTAATTTTTTAATATTCTTTTTAAAGTAACTATAACTATACTAAATAAAAGAAAATAATTATAAATATCTTAAAAGCGATTATTTAATAGTTCTAATATAAAGATAATAAATAATTTTTTAAATAATTAGATATATAGTTATAAGTAGATATATAATAATTTCAATTTATTTATTATATTTATTTAATTTTATTATATTTAACTAATATTCTTATACTTATTAACTATTCTTATTAATTATAATTAATAAATTTAAAATACTTAAAAGTAAGTTTTCTTAAAGAGAAAAAAAGTAGTATAATAATTCAAATATATTAAGTTTATTATATAAATAATCTTTATATATTATAATAATCTAGTTATTTAATTCTTATAATAAACTAGACTTTTACTAAATATATTTAATAAGTCTTCTAGTTATTATACTAAGATAATAAAAAGTTATATTCTAATTTGTTATTATATAATATTATATATTTTAAATATATATCTCTTTAATATTATATATAACTCTTTACTATATATAAGTTTTCAAGATCTTAAAATCTTTTTAGCTCTTTAATTATTAATTTTAAAAATAATATAATCTTATTCTTTATTAAATTCTTATAATATATTATTATATCTAAAATATCTAGAATATTTAGAATATTATATAGTTTCTGTTTAAAATTCTAATAAAAATATTAGTTTTTATTATATTAATATAATAATTTAATAAACTTATTATCTCTATTTAATAAAATAAAGTAGTTATTTTTTAAGTTTATAATCTTTAAGTTATTATATAACTAAAATTATTAGATATAACTAAATATTATTTAACTAGAATAATAAAAAAGTATAAAAGAATATATATATAATTATATATTCTTTAACTAAAATAATAAGGAAAAGATTATATATAAGAGTATAAATTCAACTAAATATTATTTTACTAGAATAATAAAAAACAAGATAAAAGAGTATATATTTAATAAAGTATTATATAATTAAAGATAATAAAATTTAGATTATATTTAATTAGTTATTATAGATTATAGAAGTTCTTTTTTTAAATAGTTTATCTATTAGTAATAAAACTAATTAGTATTATAATATTTAAATCTATCTTTTTATATATAAATATATACTAATTTATTTATAATTATATAAATAAACTTCTAATTTATTTAGTTTAAATAAAAGATAAACTCTATTTAAATAATAATCTATATTTAATATAGCTAGATTAAAACTAGTTTTAAATAGAATTAACTTTAATTTATAATTATAGTAAATTATATAAATAATAATAAAGGTAAGTAAATAATGAAAATAATATCTAAACTTTATTTTCGAAAGATAAGAAGTTATAGTTATAAAACTATTACTTTCTTTTTAAATCTTTAAATATTCTTTTATCTTTTTATATTATAATATATTACTTTATATCTCTAATATACTTTCTATATATTATATTTATACTTTGATCTTTTATTTTACTAAATCAAAGCTTAAATCTTTATTTTAAATATTTATTTACTATTTTATTTAACCTTTCTATTCTTATAATATTATTTACTAAGTTAAATATATATTAGGATAGTTATATATATATTTTAAAATAAACTAGATATTATATAATATTTATTAGATTTTTCTTTCACTATATATACTTTATATCTAATAAAGATTATTAGATTTATTTTTTCTATTCTCTTATTTAAACTAAAAGTTATAAAGAGATAAATAATAATATCTTTATAAAACTCTTATTATTTATACTTTATAAATTTAATTATCTAATTAGCTTAGACTAATACTTCTAATATAATATATAGATAATTATAAAGAATAATTAAATAATTATAAATAAGAAAATAAAGGTAATAAAATAGAATCTAATAAAACTAACTTTTATAATTTATAAATAATTCTCTTTAAAGATATTCTATTTATATTATATTATATATATAGTTGTTTATAATAAAGATAAGCTTCTAATTTATTTATATAATAATCTAGTTTATTTTAATTTAAACTATTTCTATATTAAGAATAATTATTTAGTTGTAAAATCTTATTATTTCTATATAAGATTATAAATATATTAATATAGATTTGTATTCTAATATTACTATTAATATTAACTATATTATATCTATCTTCTATATAATATAAATTATAATATTTATCTTAGTTTTAGATATAATAAAATAGATATAGTTTTAGAATCTAATAATAATAATATATAGATTATCTTTATATTAATCTTTTATAACTTTCTTATTTAAGAATCAAATAGATTCTTTAATAAAGTAAAGTTAGATTTTATTAATAATATTAGATATTAAACTTTACTTTTAATTTTATTTCTAAATTCTATTTAAGTTAATATATTAAAAATAAGAAAAGGATATTAGAGGTTAGAAAAGAGATATTAAGATTAGTTAAATAAATAGATTATTTTCTTTTTTTCTTTTATAAATAAAAGATAAATAAGATATTAATTTATAAAGTTAGAATAATAAGATTCTAGTTTTAATATAAATTTAGATTAAAAACTATTTATCTCTTTATATATAGTATTAATAAATAGAAAATATTAATATAATATTTAATCTAAATAGTATCTTAAATAAAATATATTATTATATATACTAATAAAGTTTAATTAAAATATCCTTTGTTTAAATAGATTAATAAATAGAAAATAATTGAATTAACTTTTTTTAATTAAAATAATAAATTCTAATTGTTTATTATTATTATTATCTAAATAGAAGTAAGTTTAATATAATAAACTTTCTTAATTTCTTTTAAACTCTAATTTAAATAAAGGTTAGTTTATTTAAAACTTTCCTTTTAATAACTATATATATTAAAAAAGAGAGTCTATCTTTCTTATATATATATAAGAAGAGAGAGAATCTATCTTTCTTATATATATATAAGAAAAAAGAAAATTTATTCTTCTTATATATATATAAGAAGAGAAAGAGTTTATTCTTCTTATATATATATAAAAAGAGAGAGAGTTTAATCTTTCTATATATATATAAAAAGAGAGAGAGTCTAATCTTCTTATATATATATATTAAAGAAGAGAATTTTTTCTTATAAATATTATAATATTAAGTTTTTTAAAGATATTTTATAATTTCCTACTAAATCTTATTATTATATATAAACTTTAGAATTAGTTATTAAAACTTTTAATTTATTTAGAAGAGTAAATTATAATTACTTTTTATAAAAACTATTTTCAAAGTTATATAAAGTATATTTTTTATATAAATAGTCTAAACTTAATTTAATATTATATAAACTAGAATTGAAAATTATTTATATATCTAGATATTTTTAAATACAATAAATATATAACTAGATATAATTATCTATTTTATTACTTTTAATATAAATAATCTAAGTTTAATTTAGAAGTTTAATAAATAGAGTTCTATTTAATAAGTTAAAATAATATTATATTTTTAATACTTTATTAAGTTTTTAGTACTTTATTAAGTTTCTAATAGTTTATAAAGTTATTTATAAATAGAATATCTTATTATTCTATTATCTATTTAGTTTTTAAAAATTTAAAAAATAAGATAAAAAGTAGAAAACTTAGTATATAAAACTTTATATTATAATATTCTTATATTCTTATAAAATTAGATCTCTAATTAATAAAGTATTAAATAAATATTATAAGTAATATAAGAATATATTATAAGTTAATATAGTATATATACTATTTTAACTATATATTAAAAAGTAAGAAGAAAGATATATATTAAAAAAGCTATATTATAATTAAATATAAAAAGAGTTTTTAAATAAAAGAATTAAAGATCTAATAAACTTTTAACTTTATTATAATATAATCTTTTATTACTAGTCTTTTAATAATAAATAAAGAATCTTTATTCTATTAAATCTATAAATAAAACTTTAAGAAATAAAAATAAATAAGTTCTTTAAATAATTGAAAAACTTAAAAATTATCGAATTAAAATAAAATAGAGTTTAAAAAAGAAAAAAATTAAATATATTATATATTTACTCTAACTTTATCTAAAATAATCTAATTAACTTTGTTTATAAAATCAAAGCTATTTAAAGAAAGTAAAGAAATAATTTAGAAGAAATTATTTAACTTAGTTTAACTATTTATAATAAAGTTTTATTTACTCTAATCTATTATATAATTTTATATATCTTTTTATACTTCTTAAAAATCCTATTTATTTCTAGATTCAAAGTTAATATTATTAGATTTATAAGTATAAATACGATTTAAAGCTAGATAAATATAATAAATTATAAAGTAAAAGAAGATAAATATAACTAAATATATATATTAGTAATAATACTAATAAACTATTTTTTAAAAGTTATTAATAAGAACTTTTATCTTATCTATAATAATCTAATAATAAATTAATTAAATAATACTTTGAATAGTTGAATATAAACTAAGATAGAAATTATATTTGAATAATTATATAATATCTCTTTTAATTAAAGTTCTAAATATAATATTTCTATTCTTATTATTAGTTATATTATTATTATTATTTAGAAAAAATCTAAGATAATAATATTTAATATAAACTATAATTATCTAATAAATCTATATACCTTTTATATTAAATTTATTTTTTAATATAGTTTTTATATTAATAATCTTTTATTTAATAATAAACTCGAATTAATCTTTAGATATATTATCTCGAAAATAGTAAATATATTAAAGTTCTTAACTTTTATTTATAAATTCTATTTACTATTTAAATATAGAAAGTATTATAAACTTAATATTATTTTTAGTAATTATCTTTATTTAATTATTATTAGTTTAAACTATTATAGAATAATAATAAATAATTAAGTCTATTAATATAATTAGAGTAATTATAAAAGGTTAAAGAGATTTAAAAGATATTTAAGAAATATAAGTTCTAATAATTATAATAAGATATATAAAGAATAGTTTAAATAACTTTATATTAGTTAACTAATAAAGAGTATTTTCTAATTTAGTATTTACCTTTATATTAATACTTAAGTAATATTAAAGTTAAGTTTTAATAATATATATAATATTTATTATTTGTAATATTATTTTAAAGTAATACTCTATATTCTTTTTAAAGTATTTATATATAAACAAATCTCAGTTAAATAAAATAAAAAAAATAATTTAAAGTTAAACTTTAACTTTCTAGCTAGTTTAAAAACAAATAGTTATAACTCTATTTAAAATCTAAATTATATTTTCTAAGTATTAAATAATAAGTAAAGACTTATTCGAAATTTTATTATTATAGTTAATATAAGTTTAAATAAAAACTTAGATAAAGTTTCGAATAATAGACTTATTGATATATTAATTAATAATATATATAATTTAAAAGTTTAAAAACTTAAGATTAGAAATCAAGAACTTCTTTCTTTAAATATTTTATTATCTTTTAGTTTTAATATTAAAAGTAACTTTATTAAATTGAACTATTAGATTTTAAAGAATATAAGTATTAGTTATAATTATAGTTATTTCAATCTAGTAATTCTAATATTTAAGATAAAGATCTTTAAATTAATTAAGTATTATTTAACTATATATTAAAAAGAGAGAAAGTAAAAGAGAAGAAAGATAAAGATTAAAAGAAATAAAACTATAATTATATATATCTAGGAATATCTTAAAATAAAAGTATAATATATTAGATATTTAACTAAACTTTAATTATAAAAGTTATTTAATTATAAAAGCTATTTAATAATAAAAGTTATTTACTTATAAAAATTATTTACTTATAATAACTATTTATTTAAAAAAGTTATTCTCTTATAAAAGTTATTTAATTATAAGAGATATTTATTTACTTAAGTTATTTACTAATAAAAGTTATTTATATATAAGAGTTATTCTTTTATAAAAGTTATTAAATTATAATATTTATTTATAAAAGTTATTTATTTATAAGAGTTATTAAATTATTATAATATTATATAAACTAACTACTAATAAATTAAACTTAGAATTAAACTATAAATATACTTTAGTATATATATAACTTAAGTATATATTTTATATAATACCTTTATATATATAAGCTTTAAAATTCTTATAACTCTTTTAACTCTTTAATTATTAATTCTAAAGTTATTTAGTATTTCTAAATTAGTTATCTTATTATATACTTTAAATAAAGTATTAAGATTTATTATAATAAAAGTAAATCTAATTAAATTATACTATTTAGTTACTATCTAATATTTAGTTTAGTATTAATTCTTAAAAACTTTTAAATATTTTTACTATCTTAGTTTAAAAAAGCGTTTTAATAATTTTATTATCTTAGTTCAAAAATAGCTTTTTAATAATCTTAATTTAGGAAAAACTTTTTAATAATCTTATTATCCTAATTTAAAAAAACTTTTTAATAAACTTATTATTCTAAATTAATAAAGAGTTTTTTATAGTTTTATTATATTAGATTATTAAAAGCTTTTAATAATCTTATATAAAAAAAGAGACTTTATATATAAAAGGTTTATTTAATTTTTAAACTTATTATTATATATTTTAATAATATTTATATAAGAAGACTTAAGTATATAATTATAAATATCACTCTTTTAGAATATTTAACTAATATACTTATAATCTTAATTATCTAATTATATTATAGTTTTATAAAAATTATTTATATATATATATTATAGAAAAGTATTTATCTAAAGTGAATTAAAGTAAAGTTAAATACTAGTTAATAATAAATACTTTACTTTTAATAGTTTACTTTTCTTCTTTATATTTCTCTTATTATAGTATTTTAATATACTTTTATTTAATTACCTTGCTTTAATACTTTAATCTTATATTCCTTTTATTATATATCTTAATCTTGTTTATTTTCTATACTTCCTTATTAATAAAGCTTTAATATATTTTTACTTAGTTACTTTGTTTTATTACTTCGATCTTATATTAATATTTTAACTTTTTATCTTTATCCTCTTTTATTATATAATTTAATTTTATTTACTTTTTATATTTTTTCAATTATAATATCTTTAATATATTCTCACTTAGTTACCTCGTTTTAATACTTTAACTTTATATAAATATTTTAACTTATTATATTTTTATACTTCTTTACTTTCTATCTTTTAATACTTTATAATATTATTAGCTAAATAGTATATATATACTAGCTAAATATAATAGTTATATATAACTTATATATATAATTTAAATATAGTTAATATAACTCTTAATATTATAAATTTTTAATATTTCTAGAGTTTAGTTTAATTGTAATAAAACTATTAATTTAAAATACTAAATAAGTTTAAAACTTATAATTTAAAGACTAAATAAATTCTAAAGTTATTTAGTATTTTTAATTAATAGTCTTATTACCTTAATATTATTTTATACTTTAATTAAAAGCTTATTATATATTTACTTTGAAATTAAAGTGAAATATAATAATATAAAATTAAACAAATTAACTTAATTATTATAAATAGGTTTTGAATTATAATATAATAAAAAGTTAAGATTATTTTATTATTTATATCTACTTAACTTTCTTAATTATATCTTAGTTATACTAGTACTTTAATTATACTATTAATAATTAAAATTATCTAATATTATTAATCTAATTTTTTTTTAAATTATTCTAATTTATTTCTTTTAATATTTTATCTTTATTATTTTCTTCTTCTTTTTTATTTTTCTTTTCTTCTTTTATTTCTAAACTAATAGGAAGTGTAAATAGATAAAATAAATAAGAATTAGAAATTAAAGACTTATTATTAATTTTTAGAGTTTTCAGATTTTTTATAATTATAGATTTATTAATTAGCTTTTCTTTTATTAACTTAGTAAGATTTATAAAGTTGAAATTTATATTATCTTTATACTTCTTATAATCTTTATTATTAAAGTTTAGATATAAAGTTTCAACTAATTAGTTATATAATCTATTATAAATAGTAGTAAAATATCTTTTTTTATTAATTTTTATTTTTATTTTTTTTTATCAAAGTATCTCTAAAATATAGAGATTATAAAAAATAATTTTATATTTCTATTTATCTAATAATATATTTTTAATATTAAAGAGTAAATAAAAAGTTTAAAAAAGTAAAGAATTTTTATAAATAATTTGATTTTCTTTTTTAAATAAAAAGTTTATATCTATAATTATTTTATTATTATCTTTAAGTTTATTATCTAAATTGTTTTTATTATCTTGATTAATATTTTTAGATTATAATTACTCTAATTCTAAGTTTACTATATCGACTTTTTTTAATTTCTTCTATTTCGATATTAATTTATTTATATTAATATCTTTGTTAGTTTTAGTTAGAGTTAATTTTATAAATATAATAGATAAAAGTATAATAAATAGCTATAACTACTTTAATTCTAGATTTACTATATTAGTTTTTTTCAATTTCTTCTATTTTAATACTAGTTTATTTATATTAATATCTTTACTAATTTTAATTAAAGTTAACTTTATAAATATAATAAATAAAAATATAATAAGTAATTATAATTACTTCGATTCTAGATTTATTATATTAACTTTTTCTAATTTCTTTTTTTTCAATATTAGTTTATCTTTATTATTATCTTTATCAACTTTATTATAAAAACACTTTATAAATATAATAAATAAAAGTATATTAGATAAACTAGCTTTAATATTACTTATAAATAATTAATATATATATAAATAGAAAGTAATAAAGAGAGATATATTTTTAATAAATATTTATACTTTTTAGTAAATAAAAATATATTTTAATTATTTATATTTAACTAGTATAATTTGAATTTCTAATAAAAAAGTTTTATTAAAAGTACTAGTAGTTTTATATCTAGTATCTTATTTTTATAATTTAATAACTAGTTTATCTTTTTTATTAAATAGATTAATCTTTTATATTAGATCGAGTAAAGTATAATATTTCTAAAGCTTAAAGAATTTTTAAACTAATACTTCTATTATAAGTATTAGAATAATAGAAGTAGAAAGTAAGTTTTTATTAGTTAATAAAGAAATGATTTTAATTTATATTCTATATAATATATACTAATTATAATTATTATCAATCTAAAGAAAGTAAATTTATTATTTAAATAGTTATCTTATATAGTTAATATAATTTATAATTTAAATAAAGTAGTAAAATAAAATAGAGATTTCAAAGTAAATAATATATAATATAAATCTTTGAAAATTAAGTAAAGTAAAGCTAAGTATATAAATAGTAAAAAGAATATAAATATTAGAATTCTTATTATTAAAATCTTTAATATACTAAGTATATTCTTTTTAAATAAATAATAATTTAATATTTATATAACTAATATTCAGATTAACTAGTTAAACTTCAAAGTATCTAATAAAAGAGAAAGATTAATTGAAAAGTATAAAAAGTCTTTCTAATAGCTTAGTAATTAAATATAGTAAGAAGATAAACAAGAGATTAATAATTATATATAATAAAGATATATAATAATTTAGTAATTAAATATAGTAAGAAAATAAATAAGAGATTAATAACTATATATAATAAAGATATATAGTAGTTTAGTAACTAAATATAATAAGAAGATAAATAAGAGATTAATAATTAAATATAATAAAAAGAGAAATAACTTAGTAATTAAATATAATAAAAAGATAAGTAAATAATTAATAACTAAGTATAATAAAAAGAGAAATAGTTTAATAACCGAATATAATAAGAAGATAAATAAGTAATTAATAATTAAATATAATAAAAAGAGAAATAGCTTTGTAATTAAATATAATAAGTTTTAAAGTAATATAATATATAATAAGTAGAAAACTTAATAGAATATAAATATAATAGATATTTAAATAATTAATATAAATAATAGATACTTAAATATAAATAAAATTAAATAGAACTTATTAAAAAGATATTAGATATTCAATTATAATAATTATCTTTTCCTCTTTTCGAATATTTCGAGTAATTATAATAAAAGTATAATATAATTTAATTAATATATTAACAAGGTATTATATAAAATTAAGTTGATCTTAGAAAATAATATATTTATATCTATTTTATATTTATATAAAGAAAAAAGAAGCTCTATTATCTTAATTTATATTTATTTAATTATTAACTCTAAACTTAGTTATTATCTATTTTTATATCTTTATTATCTCTATATAATTAAAATATATTATTTATACTAAGTAAGACTTAAAAGTATTATATTTAAAGAATCAATATATAATTATATTTAAAGTAAGTTCATCTTTATTTAATAAATCTATATAAATACTAGTTATTATTATAAATACTTAGAAAGAATCTTCTTATAAACTATTATTAAAAGATAATAATATTAATAAAGTAATATTATTGTAAATATAAACCTTCTTTATATTTATATTTAATTATATAGTATAAATATTATAATATAGAATTGAAGTATTAAGACTTATAAACTTCTTTCTATTTTTAAAGTCTATCTTAGTTTTATATCTTATATATAAAAGAATAGTTTAAAGAATAAAAAGTATAATTAGTTTTATAATAATTATTTTTTAGTTAATTTACTATTTAATATACTTATAAAGTTTTAAATCTAGAAAGTAAAAATAAATACTTTTTTTAATTATATCTTATAACTTTTTAATTTTATTATTCTACTCTAATATAAAATAATAAACTTAGTTTTCCTTTTTACTTTTAATATTTATTTATTCAATCTTCTTTCTTTTAAAAAAGGATTTATTAGAATTAAAAAAAGGTTTGAAATACTCTCTAAAGTTGAAATTAAAGTAAAATATAATTATAATATTATTTAGCTTGTTTATAAGAGTTTATTTAAAATAAAATAATTAATAAAGAAAACTAATAAGATTTTTTAAATAATTAAAAAGAGGAGTTATTATAAAAAAATAAATATTCTCTTTTTAAATTTATTAAATAAACTTTATATATAATATATCTAGATTATAAAGAATATAAACTTTATTAACTATAATATATATAAAGTGATATAGAATAATATAAATAAAGTTAATAATATAACTATCTTTTAGTTTTATTTAAAATAAAAGAGTAAATTTATATTTAATATTCTTTATTTTATTATTGATTATAGATATATTAAAGTTTATTTTAGATTTATTCTATATAAACTTTATTTTAGATAATTATATTTCTTCTTTTTCTAGTTGATAGAAAGTAACTATATTAATAAAGTTAATATAATTAAGAGTTTAATAAAGCTAGATATTATAAGTAATAAAAATAAAAGTAAAACTAGTTTATAAATAAAAAAGTTAATAATATTAGTTTGAAAATTAAAAGTAGAATATTATAATCTAACTATTTATTAACTTAATATAATAATATAATATTCTAAATATTTATTAATTTAATATAATAATAGCTTCTTATTTAAAAATAAAAAACTAATATAAAAGTTAACTTAGCTCTTTTAATAAATAAAGATAATAAGATTTAGATAATATTTTATTATATAAAGATAATAAGATCTAGTTAAAGAAAATTTAATTATAAAAGCTAAATAGAAAAATATAGAAAAGTATAAAATTATAAAGTTTAAAAATTAGAAAGATATATATATCTGGATTTATAAGATTAAAAGTACTAAGAATTATATTTAAATATTTATAAGTATTTAGTTTTACTAATATTTTAAAATAAGAGGTTTTCTTAATATTAGATAAAGTTTTAAAAAATTAATATATTTTAAAAACTTCTAAGAAGAACTTCTTAATATCTATTTACTAAATCTTAACTATTTAGTTAGAATAAATAATTAATATTATTTAATATATTTAAAGTTAAGATAATAAGTAGATTTATATTATATTTTGAAACTTAATAAAACTAAGAGTAAAAATAGTTTTCTTTAAACTATATATAAGTTTGATAATAGAATTATAAATAAAAGAGTTTTCTATTTATTTTATTAAATATACTATTAAAAATAGAAGTTAATTAAAAGTTTATTTAGATTTAAAGAGAATAAATATTAAAAGATAAACTTACTAATAATTTAATAAAGTTTATAAAATAATATATTATTTAAAGTAACTTTTAAATAAAATAAATAAAGATTAACTTATTAGTATATCTTTTTGAAACTAGAAAGTAATTTACTTTATATAATTATCTTTTTCTTTAATATTTATTAGAGTATATTCTTTTTATTATTCTCTTTATAAAATTTAGATATAATAATTATATAAAGATTAATAGTTACTTTTATATTAGTTTTATTTTTATTAGTAAAAAGAAGTAAAGTTATAGCTTTATTATTATTATTATTAAGATCTATATTTAATATAATTATATCTTTATTTAGATTATTAGAAGAAAAAGAGATCTTAGTATTATTATTAATATCGTTATTATTATTATCAAGATCTATATTTAATATAATTATATCTTTGTTTAGATTATTAAAAGAAAAAAAGATAATATTATTATTATTATTATTATTATTATTAAGTTTATTTTAGAATATAGTAGAAGTAGTATTATTATTAATAGGTTTATTTAAAGATATAGTAATAATAATATTATTATTATTAATAATATTTAAGAGTATAATAGTAATAGTCTTCAAATTATTAATTTCTTTAATTATATTTAATAAAGAGATAAACTTAATATCTATATCCTTTACTTATATCTTATTGATTTTATTAAGACTTTAAAGTATATTTATAGATTAAATTAAATCTTCTATAAATATTAATATTTGATCTTTAGTAATAAGTAGATATTTAATTTAATTCTTATTAGTTATATAAGATTTATTATAAGATTATAATATCTTTATTAATATTATTTTTAGTATAAATATATTTTCTATAAATTCTAGAAATATTATATTATTTCGATTAATTAGATAATTAGTTTTCTTAAAGAGAGTAAAAGTATTAAGATTAAAATCTTCTATTATATATATTTCAAATTTCTTGATATAAGATCGAAACTAGTTATATAAAGTAAATATCTTATTTTTATTATTAGTAGATTAAAGGTCTTTAAATATTTTATTAATAACAAAACAAAGTTTAAAAGTATTTATATATATTGAAATCTATAATCTTGAAAAAATATAATTTAAAGAGTTTTTATATTTATACTATTAAAGGATATTAAGAGTTTAATATTAATTTTAAAAAAGATATTTAAAGAAGTATATATTAAAGTCTTTATTAAAGAGAATAATTAATAGAAAAAATAATCTTTGTTTAAGAAGATAAATAATTATTATAATAGTTATAATATATATAATCGTTTATTTAATAACTTTATTTTTATATTTTTTAGACTTTCTAATTTATAACTAAGTAATAATATCTTTATATTTATTAATAGTAAGATTCTAATTAAAGAGAAGATTGAAGAAATATTTATTTATAATCAAGAATATAGTTTTTTATTTAAATAAATAATAGTTTTATTCTTATATTTCTCTTTATTTCTTTAAGATAATAATAATATCTAAAAGAAATATTAATTCGATTATATTAATTTACTTAATTTAAAAATATAAGATTATATAAATATAAAGTAGAAGATTAGTAGATTAGTATAATAAAGAAAGGAAAGATTATTATTAACTAAGTATAATAAAGAGAAAAAAGTAATTAGTAATTAAATATAATAAAAGTAGAAAGAGTTATTATTAATTAAATATAATAAAAATAGAAAGAGTTATTATTAACTAAAAATAATAAAAAAAGAAAAGGTAATTAATAATTAAAAATAGTAAAGATAGAAAGAGTTATTATTAATTAAAGATAATAAGAAAAGGAAAAGTGATTAATAATTAAAAATAGTAAAAGTAGAAAAGATTATTATTAACTAAAGATAATAAGAAGAGAAAAAGTAATTAGTAATTAAAGATAATAAAAGTAAAAAGAATTATTATTAACTAAAGATAGTAAAGAGAGGAAAGATAATTAATAACTAAATATAATAAAAATAGAAAGAGTTATTATTAACTAAAGATAATAAAAGTAAGAAAAGTAATTAGTAATTATATATAATAAAGTTATAAAGGAGATAACTATTTAATATACTTAGTTAATAAGAATAGTAAAATATTATTATTATATAAAGATAATAAAGAGATTAAACTTAGAAGTTTTATAATATTAATATAACTAAAAAGCAAATAAAATAAGATAATTATATATAAATAATAAAGAGAAAATAAAAGATTTTATATATATATTTAGTATAAATATTATAGTCTAAAAATATATATATAAAAAGAAATCTAAATATCTAGTTAATAATTCTAAAGAATTTTCTATATTATTCTTAATATATTAAAGTTGTTTATATATAGTTTTATAATTCGATTTTATTTTTTTTATAGTCTTATAAATAAGATTTTTTAAATAAGAATCGTTATATTGTTTTTCAAGTAAGTTCTAATTATATTATTATCGATATTTATTAAGAATAATATTATTAAGAGAAAAGTTAATATTACTTAGTTTAAATCTAGACTTTTTCTTATTTAAAGTATTTATAAATTTAAGTAATATAACTCTAGATAGTATTTTTAATATTAAATTGTCTAAAATATTATCTAGACTTTATTCTTATTAGATAATATATTTTATATTCTATTTATAATATTTCTAATTATTTTTTTTTTATCTAGCTCAAGTTTTTTTTATTATTTTATCTTTTAATTACTTTTTAATTTAAACTTTGTTTTGTTTAATATTCTTTTATCTAGATATCTATTTAGTAGACTTAGTTTTATATATAAATAGACTTAGTATATTTAAGTTTGATTTTTAAATATATAAAATAAAGTATATTAGAGATCTATTTTTATTAGTAATAGTATTTTAATAAAAGAGATTCTAATCTATTATATTTAAATTTGTTTTAAATATATTAATAAGAGATAATAAATTAGACTAGTTAGATATTTTAATATTTATTAATTTATATAGTAGATTAGTAAAATAATAGAAATTTATAATATTAGTAATTAATAAAAAGAAAAAGAGAAAGATATTTTTTAATATCTATATATAAAAAGTATAAAGAGTTAATTTTATATTTTTATTATTTTTATATAAGAATCTAGTTTATATATTAATAAAGTTCCTTTAAAACTTTATTCTACAAACTTTAATATCTTATAAATTTAGAATTAATAAATAAAGTAAATTAATAATTTAGAAGTTAAAAGAGATAATAAGAAGAATCTGAAATATATTTAAAAATACTAAAACTAATTACAAATAGATATAAATAGATATAAATAGTTTTTATAATTAAGTTAGAATTAAGTTAGAGTAGATTTAAATAAAATTTAAATAAAGTTAAATAAAGTAAAAAGATTAAAAAAGAGAAAAAAAGAAAAGAGAAAAAAAAAGATTATTAAATTAGAAAATATAAAAATTTTTCTAGTCTAAATTATCTAAATTAAAAAGAAGTAAATTTTAAAAATAAAATAAAAATAAAATAAAGATAAAGTGAATTTAAAGTAAATTCTATATTAAAAATTAATAGTCTAATATAAAGTTAATAAAGTCTTTATTCTTATTTTTATTAAATAAAGTAAGAATAAATTGAAAATAAAATAAATTCTTTATTAGTAACTTATAGTTTTATATAAAGTTAATAAAGATTATCTTCTTATTATTATTAATCTATAATAGTTTGTTTATAAAAAAATAAAAAAAACTTTTAAATTCTAATTATAATAATATAAAAAAAGGAAAATATATTTTAGATTATAATTTTAATAATAAACTATTATATAAAAGTAATAAAGATAGAAATTTTATTCTTTTAAATTATTTATTATATATAGATAATATAGAAGTATATTTATAACTAAAATAAAGTTATATAATAAATAGAATTATTTATTATACTTTGGATCGAGATTATAATATACTCTAAAAGTATTAAAGAAGATTTACTTTTTATTCTTCTTTTTTATATATCTAGAAGACTTAATAATATAAATATTTAATTTTAAAAAAAAAATATTTTAGTTATTTAAAGTCTATTACTCTTTTTCTATCTTTACTTTCTTATTCTATCTTATATCTCTTTCCTTTTATAATAACTTATTTTCTTTCTTCTCTATTTATTTTCTAATCTCTTATTATTAAACTTAAATTTAATATATAAATTTCGCTTCTATTATTTTTATTAAAGTTTACTCGAAGATAATATATAAATTCCGAAATACTTTTATTACAACTTTATTTCTTAAGATTTATATAAGAACTTATATTATCTTAAAAACAAACTAATATATTATCTATATTTTAGAATATATATTAGTCTAGATTCTGAAATAATAAAAGTAAATACTTATAATTATAAAGTCTTTAATAATAATATAATTTCTTATAAATTATATTAATAAGTAATATAGAAAATAAACTTTATAAAAGATATATATAAGAGATATACTTATTAAATAAATATAATATTAAAAAGCTTTTATTTTCTAGTTTTTCAAGTAAATATATTTAACTTATAAAGTAGTAATTAAAATAATAATAGTAAGTTTTTATTATATAAGTAGTATAGTCTAAAAGATAAAATCTATAAAGATTTAAAAAGAGTTTTATTTATAAAAATTTGAAAAATATATTTATTTCTTTTTTTTAATTATAAGTTCTAAAGACTTTGATAATAATTTTAATAAAGTTTCTTAGATATCTATATTTATAAAATAAAAAGTGAATTATTATTAAAAGATAAAGTTATTTTTAATAATCTAAATTTATTTTAAAGATAGTTTAATATATTTTATTTGAAAGTAAATAATAATTATTTATATTAGAGACTTTAGTTTAAACTTATTAAAAAGAAAAATAATTAATTACTTTAATTAATTAAATATTATTTAAATACGAAATATCTATTTAGATTAAACTCTTAATAAACTAATATAATTAGATCAATTTATATATTTATATTCAAAAGAATAAACTCTAATAAATATTTATTAACTTAGTATAATTAAATTAATAGAAATAATTATATTCAATTAATAGATAAAAGAAAAATAATTTAATCTTATTCTTATTAACTTGATATAATTAATAGAAAGAAATAATTATCTTTATTTAATAGATATAGAAAAAGATTATTAATATCTATCTCTATTAATTTAGTATAATTAAATTGAAAGTAATATTTATATTTATTTAATAGATATAAAGAAAGTAATTAAAACTAAGTATTTATTTTATTTAATCTAGATAAAAGAGTATTATTTTATTTATTTATTAAATATCTAATTATATTAAATTTATTATTTATAAAAAAGATCTTATAATTTAAAATAAATCTAAAATATATAATCTTATAATCTAAAGGAAATTTAAAGAAAATAAAATTTAAAGTTAATATATTAGTAAAACTAAAAAAGAAAATAAATTATAAGATTTATATATTAAAAGTCTAAATATTAATATTAAATAATTTATTAGATTTTATCTTATTATTTCTTACTTATAATTATTTATATATATATAATAGATTTTCTATAAAACTCTACTTTATAAATAAGCTAAAATAGAATATTATAAAAGAATAATATATTTAGCTAAAAATAGAATATAGTTACTTCTTTTATTAGATAATTATTATATATTTGTTAAACTAATAAAATATAACTTAAAAGTTTATTAGGTAATAAAAGGTTATCTAGAAAATTAAATATATTTTATAAATATCTTTAAATCTTTTTTCAACTTAATAATATAGTAGAATCTAAATAAATAAATAATAGATTAATAATAAAGATTATTTTATAAAAGTCTTCTTATTAACTTTATATTATTAAACTAGAAAAATTTAAGAAGATTAATTTCTAAATTTTATAAAATATAATATAATATAGTTTATTCTTTTATATATTATCTCTTTTTCTTTTCTAATTATATATAATTAAAGGTTTATTTAAATAGAAAGGTTTAAGATTAAAAAGAAATTAGAGAATATATTAAAAGTTCTTTTTATAATAAATATAATTACTAGTATTAAAGTTAGATTTATAAAATACTTATAGATTAAAGTCTTTTATTTAGAGAGTAATATTATTATATATAATAGTAACTTCTTTAGTTAATAATAAAGTAAATTATTTATTATTATAAAATAAAATATTATTAATTTTAAATTAAGTTTAGATATTCTATTAGTAGAGAATTATTAAATATCTTATATAAAAATCAAGGATAATATAATTATATTATAAAGAAATAATCTAAGTAATTTATTTTTTAATTATAAAAACTATCTAAACAACTTTATTAATATTAAGAATTTATTTATATTATACTTTTATTATATATAAAAAAGTAAATATAATATATAAGAAATTCTTTATAAAATTAAATAGAATATATTAACTAGTCTAGTTAATTTTAAATATTATATATATATATTTATAGAACTTTATATAATATCTTATATTTAGTCTTTTATTTCTTATTTCTTTTAATAGAGTATTATTAGAATTTAAAAGATTTGATTATCTATTTTATATAAAAGATAGTTTATAAAGCTAAAAGTTATAATATAATTTAAAGATAAAGCTTTTATTTTTAAATAAAATACTAAAGTAAATAAAATGAAAAAAAAGAAGAATAATAATAATAATAAATAAATTGATATATAGATTATTAATATCTTAGAATATTATTTTAAACTTTATATAAACTTTATTAAGATTATTATATAAAAAGTTGATAAAAACTTTTAATAATATTAAGAAGAATAATAAATAGTATAAGAATTAAATTAGATCTTTATTAATTAATTATTATTTAATTTAATATTATTTTTAAAAGTAGTTTTTAAAGAAAAAAGTAATAAGTTTAATAAAAAGATTATCTTCTAATTCAAATTATATTTAAATAATATCTTTAGAACTAAATTATTCTTTTAAACTAAGTTATTCTTTCTTTTCGAGTATATCTATAACTAGATAATATATATCTTCTTTTAAATAATACTTTTTTTTAAATATAATATCTATATTCTCGAATTTATTAAATCTTTTCTTTATATAATTTTTATTAGTAAATATAGATTTAATAGTTAATTAGAAGTTCAAAGTTTAAATATATATAGTAGTTTATATAAAGATAATATATTTAAAACTATATAATAGGATATTAATATTTGAACTTTCGAATAACTTGATATTATTAATAATAAACTTAGTTTTAGATTTAAAGTAGAATTAAGTATAAATAATATTTTAATTATATTACTCACTTTCTACTTTTATAGTTATTATAAAAAAATATATATTATATAATCTAGTAAGATTATATATAATAAGTAAAAGAGTATTTTTCTATTTCTTATTATTAAACTAGAACTTTTAATAACTTTTTATATAATATAGTTTTTAAAATAGCTTTTAATTAATATTATTATTTTTATATAATCTTATATAAAATTGTCTTTCTAAATTAATTTAATATTGATTTCTTAGTATATATATCTTATTGATTTTATTATTCTATTTTTCTTATTATTTCTAATTAAACTTTAAATAAGTCTTTAAATAATAAAGATTTTTTATATTTTTCTTAATAAAAAAGATAACTATTTTTTTAAAGTTATTAAGTTTATAAGTATAAATATTAATATATATACTCTAAGTAAAAATATTAGTAAATTTATATTAAAAAAAATAAAAAAGAAGTGATTATTATAAATAATAGTTATTTTATTATTATTTACTTTTAAAATTTAATATTTAAATTTATATAAATATTTATTTATAAGTTAAAAGAAGATTTTTAATTATAAAAAAGAGAAAACTTACTTTAAAAATAAAATAGAGTATTAGATTATAAAGCTACTTTTATTATTTTTTAGTTAATATAATTATAAAGTTAAAAGATTATTTATATTGAAGTTAGATTTAAAAAAATAGAAGATAGAATTTAATATATATTTAATTAAAGAGTATTTCTCTAAGAGTATATGAAATCTTTTAAAATAGAATAAACTAGTATTTATAAAGTAAATTATTATCAATTACTTTAATATAAATATTATAAACCTTACTATTAAAAAGATTACTAATAGTTAAAGTAGAATAAAATTAAAAGCTCTTTTTAAAGTTAATAAAGTTATTTATAATTTTATAGATATTATCGATATTTATAATAATTAAAAATAAATTATTTAATATATTATATTTATAATTAAGAAAATAAATATATTAAAGATTCTTTTTAATATTTATTTTTTTCTTTTTAAATATTTTCTTTATAATTAATATAAGTAGTAATTTAGTTTTTATTATAAGATCTATATATTTAAAATAAAGTTAATTATATTTTTAAAAGATTAAAGTTGTTATAATAGAATTATAATATAAATAGTTATTAGAAATAAAATTTAGGATTCTAGAATTTCTAAATAACTATAAATCTAAAAGAGAATAAAGATAATTTAGTTTTTTATAATTATTATAAATATTATTTATTTAATAAAGTATATTAGAATAATTATTAAACTATTATATATATTCTATAGTAAAGTAAAAATTTCCTTTCTTTAAATAATATATAAAGTACAAAATAAAATTAAATAATATATAATATTAAAAGTCTTTATTATTTTCGAAAGAAATATTCTCTATTAATTTAAAAAAGATATTATTTATTAATTCTTCTCTAATTATAAGTTCGATATTTATTTATATTATAAATATTAATATATTTTATATTTGAAGCTCTCCCTTTTAATAAATAAAAATAATAAAAATAATCTCTCTTTTTTAGTAAATAAAGATAATAAGAATAAGTTCTTTTTTTTAATAAATAAAGATAATAAAAATAAGCTTTTCTCTTTAGTAAATAAAGATAATAAAAATAAACTTTCTCTTTTAATAAACAAAGATAATAAAGATAAGTTTTTTTCTTTAATATATATAGTTATTAAAAAGAAAGTTTTGAATATTTTAGATTAAAAAAGTAATAGAGTAGAGACTTTAAATATATTAATAATATATATAATTAAGATAATAAAAGATCTTCTTAGTATTTTAATCTAGAATTATTTTCTTTTAGATTCTTATTAGTTATAAGATTTTCAATTATCTTTATTTCTATTTATAATAATCTAGTTATAATATATATTAAAATCTATACTCTTTTCTTTATAAAAGGAATTATAAATATATTTATTTTATTTAACTTACTAGTAAATATAAATAGTTATATTTATTCTTCTATATTAATATCCTTTTAAATTTACTTACTCTTTATATTTTAATTTTATATTCTACTATTCTTTTTAACTTTTTATTATTAATAGTTTTCTAGAGTATTAAAACTTATTCTTTTTTTAATTAATTCTAGATAATAAAGTAGAGAATAAAAAAGTATTATATTAAAAGTATATTTTAAACTTACTATATTATTTATTATATTTCTTCTTCTATCTTCGAAAGCTTTAAGTTTTAGTAGTATTATAAACTATTTTAACTAATTAAATTAAAAGTTTAATAATTTTATATAATAAGAATAATAAATTAATAAAGATTTTTCAAGATTTATTATCTTTATTTAATAAAGTTAAGAAAGATATTAGTTTATAGAATAAATAATTATATTTTTAAAATACTATAGATTTATTATATAACTTTATATTAGCTAGCTAGTAATTGATAATAAAAATATTACTAATTTATATAAAAATATTATAACTCTATATTGATTAACTAGTAATTAATAATAAAAATATTATTAATTTATATAAAAATATTATAATTCTATATTAGCTAGTTAATAATTGATAATAATAGGTTTATAATATTTTTATATAGATTAATAATATTTTTATTATTAGTTATTAACTAGTTGATATAAGGTTATAATATTTTTATATAAGTTAATAATATTTTTATTATTAGTTATTAACTAGTTGATATAAGATTATATTACTTTTATATAGATTAGTAATATTTTTATTATTAGTTACTAGTTAATTAATATAAAGTTATAATATTTTTATATAAGTTAATAATATTTTTATTATTAGTTATTAACTAATTAATATAAGATTATAATATTTTTATATAAGTTAATAATATTTTTATTATTAGTTATTAACTAGTTGATATAAGATTATATTACTTTTATATAGATTAGTAATATTTTTATTATTAGTTACTAGTTAATTAATATAAAGTTATAATATTTTTATATAAGTTAATAATATTTTTATTATTAGTTACTAGCTAGTTAATATAGAGTTATAATATTTTTATATAAGTTAATAATATTTTTATTATTAGTTACTAATATAATAATATATTATAGGAATTTGTAAGAATAAGATTATACTATTTTTAAAATTAATAATTAAAGAGCTAAAAAGGTTAAAAGACTTTAAAAGCTTATATATATATAATAGTTATATAGATTATATATCTAAAATATATATATACTAGATATATTTAAAAGTCTACCTTATTACTAAAGATAAAAACTCTAAAATCAAATAATAAAGTTAATATAATATATATAAAGATTACTAATATAATAAACTTAATATATATAGATTATTATATTATCTTTTCTTTTAAGAAAGTTTACTTTTAAATATCTTAAGTTTATTAATTATAAATAATAAGAATAGTTAATAAATATAAGAATATTAGTTAAATATAATAAAACTAAATAAGTATAATAAATAAATTGAAACTATTATATATTCTTTTATAGTTATATATCTAATTATTTAAAGAATTATCGCTTTTATACTAAAGTTATAAGATAATTATTTTCAAGATATTTATAGTTATTTTCTTCTACTTAATATAATTATAATTACTCTAGAAGAAATATTAAAAGGTTAAATAAAAAAGAGTTTTCTAAATAGAATATATTAAATAAATATAATATTATCTTGAAGTTAAATATTTTATATTATATCAAGTTAGTATTATAATTAAATTATTATATATAATATTTCAAAGATTAATATTATTTATAATAAATAAGAATCTTCTTTACTTCCTATTTCTCCTTATTAATAATATTAATAAATAGTAAAGAGTTATTTATTTATTTAGGAAATAGATTATTTAAAGCTTTCCTTAATTTATTAATAAAGAATATAAAATATATCTTTATTATCTCAAGTAATTTAAACTTAAAGAAGTAATTAACTTTTATAAAAATCTTGAAATATTTACTTATTAGAAAATTAAACTTTTTAAAAAGTTATTAAATAAATAGATATCTTATATTCAATTAAATATAATTACTAATATCAAAGTTAATAAAGTAATATAATATATTTATAATTTAGATTATATACTTTTAAGTTTTCTTAATTATTTAGTAAATATATTTTAATACTTTTAAATTCTTTCAAATATATATATAGATATTAGTAATATTAAGATCATTTATAAATTATAATATATTAGTTTCCTTTTAAATCTATATATATCGTAGTTCTTGACTATATAGTATCTTAAACGAACTTATATTATCTAGAGATATATAAAGTAGAATTAATTAAATATAATTTATTATTAATAGGAACTCAAACTAATTATCTTAATAATAATTAATAAAAAGCTAAAGTCTCTTTTATAAATATTAATTATAAATCTTAATCTAATTATTTGTTTATAAATAGTTAATAATTAAAAACTTAATCTAAATTCCTAGAATATTATTAAATTCTTTCTAGAAGGTAAATATAAATTATAAACTATAATTAAAGAGTATTATTATAAATAAACTATAATATTAATAAATATACTAAAAGTATAACTAAGTTTATTCTCGAATATTAATTATCTTATAATATAAAATAATAATCACTTATTTATTAAAATAATTAATAATAATTAGGATATTATTAAAACTATATTTATTTTTATTAAAGCTATAATAATTTATTATAATATATTCCTATATATATATAGAGATTAATAAAGAGTAAAGTAATTTTAATATCTTATTATAAGAAACTAAGCTTCTATAATAAATATAGTAGTTATAAATATATATATATATTAAAGTAATTAATTTATACTAATAATATAATTTAGTAAATAGAAAAGTAGTCTTCTTAATATTAAAATATATAATTAATATAAAATTATATATTTTATAAATAAGTGGTATATAGAGATTTTAAATATTAGAAATAATAAAATAATTATTATATATAAGAAGATCACTTTCAAAAGTTAAGTAGAGATTATTATAAATAATTTAGATTTTTAAGCTTTATAAACTTTTTAAATTATAATTAGTTTTAAAGAGATAATTAATAAAGAGAATTAAGAATAAAAAAGAATTAAAAGTATTAAGTATAGTAATATTAGTTAATAGTTTACTAAAGATTTTTAGATCGATCTAACTATTATATAAAAGTTATTATAATCTATTTTATTTCTTTTATTTATTTTATAATAATAGTTTATTAACTTTATAAATTAATATATTTATAAAAGAGTTATTCTTTTTTAAATAATATATAATTAAGAAATTATAATTTATAAAAAGTTTAATTTATTAAGTTTATTATATATTTAAAGATTTAATAATTATAAAGTATTCTAATATTTTATAATCTATATAAATATAGATCTAATATAAAGTTAATATAAGTTCAATTTACTAGTTATTAAATAATTTGATAATTATAAATATTTCTTTATTATATACTTTATAATTCAATTTAACTAACTATATTATTTTTAAGAAGAATATTATAAGAAGCTAGTTATTATTATATTTCTATGAAAGTATATTTATTATAATATTATCTAATATATTTATTTCTAATATATAAAGAAGTAAGTAATTATAATATTAAAGAAATAATATATTTATTAATATATATTTAAATATATTAAAAACTAGTTAATAACTTTTATTAAAGTAGAATAGAATATTAGTTTTAGTTAAATTAATAAATAGTTTAACTATAATATTAAAATTATAAATAAAATATTTATAAAAATTATAAAATCTAAGAAATAACTATATACTTTTTATTATTAAAGAATAAACTTATTATTATATTATAATAACTTTCTTAAAGTCTATTTTTATATTATTAGTTAAAATAATAAATTCTAAATATTTAATATAAATAATATTAAATTTATATTTCTTAAGATTAATCTATAATCTAATATCTTAAAGATATTATAAGATTAATTTAATATAAACTTTATATTTAAATATATCTTCAAAGTAAATTAAAATATTATTAAAGTATATAATATAAAAAATATCTAAATAATTAAAGAGAATATTATTTATATAATACTAATATATAGTAAAGCTATTAATTAGTTTGAAAAGTATAACTTTATATTTATAAGCTTTATAATATATATAGAATATTATATACTTTTCTAAAACTAGGTCTATTCTAATATAATAAAATATTTATTTAATATCTAGTTTAATAAAGATTTTTATATAAGAGATATAAATAAAAGTTTTATTAATAAATAATAGTAAATAATAATCTTTATAAATAAATATATTAAATATCTAGAAGTTAATATAAAAATATAATAATTTATTTAGTTTTTTAATAAAGAGAATTAAAATAGTAAATAAAGTTTAATTTAATTTAATAAATCCTTTTATTAAATTCTTAGTAAAATATTCTTTAATAATCTTAAACTCTTTAATTGATATTTTATATAATAAGTTATAATAAAACTTACTTTTTATATTTTCTTCTAAAATAATTTTATAATTATAAAGTTAATAAAGTAATAAAGTATTTAATTTAGAT